>LJJS01001281.1:26115-48376 GCA_001447215.1 Diaporthe aspalathi
GGGGGTGGGGAGGAGTTGACTGGCAGACTAGACCTGGGCGGCCGTCATTATTGCATGAAGTCGGGCTGCAAGGGCTCTCCCTGCGTCCTGCGTGCGTATTGTTGTTAGGCCCGAACTCCGTTCGAATGATTCTTTTTCTCGGCAAGGATTCGGTATTTTGTTCTACTGCACGCCGCCAGGGAAAGGGGTGGGATGGAAGGACATGAAGGCCTTCTGGAAGTTCGGCGCGTCGCGCATCTGTCGTGACTGAGATGGGGGATCAGTAGCATCAGCATCGCGTTCCGGTTGCGCCACGCTTACATTTCCTCAACTTCACCAGAGCTATACTCGATGTCCAATGAGACTCTGTGCTTTATCCAGGACTCCGTTCAATTTCTATAGTCATAATGCTGAGGATACGTGCCGGTCTATGCTATGGTTTAGGATGCTTTTGGTTCTCTCATGGCACACTATTGTGCCAGCGCTGTGTCGTGTACTCATGTGTCTGCGCGTTATTTCCCTCAACTTCCTCCTATTCACTGCCCGGGTCAAGGCTCCTTCTCATGGTACTTAGTCATGGTGTTGATCAACAAGATACCCCCTGACTACCCAAACGCTCCCTCTCTCTCTCTCTCTCTTTCCACGCAGCCCTCTCAAGTCGAGATGCTAAGCTTGCTTAGCCCAACGCCGTCTCCACTCTGGTATTCGGCAGCATCCATGTAGAGGTCAATCAGGCAACTAGCCGACCAGGCCTGGGTAGGGCACTGTTTTGATACTGTCAGCATTTGTCCCTTACTTTGCACCGTCAATTAAGCGTCTGAACTTACCGAGTCGCCACAGAACTCCCCGTTCTTCTGCGTCAGCTCTGCCAACCCGGCCCACGGGCTCTCCTGGATCATTCGCTTGCACCCCATCAACCTCTGCGTGACCTGCTGGAACGCCTCGGTGCGGCCCTCCTTGTCTTGCGGGTCCCGACGGAGCAGGTCGAATTTGAGCAGCGCACGCAGGAAATAGCCCGTGGGCCACAGCCATTCTGGTCCTTGGTGGTAGTTCCTGCCCTTGGACGTCGCGAAGTCGGTCGAGTCTTCAGAGTTGATGTAGTATGGGCGGTAGTTAAGGTCCGCAGGGTCCAGGGTGGCCATTCCAGTCGGCCCACGAAGCACACCGTCGGTCAGCACAAGGGAGTGCAAGGCGTGCTGAGGGTCGAAAAGGTCTGGTGCGGCGGTCATGCTGATGGGGTAGTTGGGCCGCAATTGGTAGTCCTCATACTCCTTTCCAGACCTGTACAGGTCCTTGTAGATTCCGCGGCGGTTGATGACATTGGGGTTCACGTCGTACTTCGAGTCCTCGTCCTTGGACAGAGGCACGTAGTAGCAGCGCTCGAAGTTGGCCTTGATCAAGTCCGCCCACTCCTTGTAGCCGATTGTCGACTTGTCAGCCTTCGTCACATTGCTGTACTTGAACTTGCCCTGCGCGCTGAGGTCCTGTACCCAACGCAGCGTGCTGTATAGCAGACCAGTGATCTCGACGGCTGCGCCATCACGAGGGGTGCCAGGGACACCCTTGGAGCCCGCCTTCTCGGACTCGCCCATCTTGTCCATCCAGGTTCCACAGTTTGACTGGTTGCCGCCAAAGATGAAGCCATTGGCCCAGTCGACCTTGATGTCGATGTTGAACCCCTCATCGCTCATTTGTGAGTCGATCTGGGGCCCAGCATTGGCCTCCCGGAAGGACATGCCCTCTGCGTGGCGCTGCAACGCCTCCTGAATGATTTCCTCGAGAGTGCTCTCCGTTGAATAAGCACGAGGATCTTCCACATCAAACCAGGTATCATCATATGGTAAGAAACGGCGCTTGGTCTTCGCCTTGAGGATGTCGATGCCGTTCGGTGCGAGCTTGGTGTAGTCTTGAATGTTCTGCAAGAAGAACCAAATCGAGTCGCGAGAGTTGTACCGCGGAGTATTTCCAGAAGCGAGCAGGTTGGGGATCATGCCATGCTTGAGAACGCTCGCAAAAGCGAGGATATGCTCCCTGGCCTCGTCAAATCGCCCAGTGCCGAGCAGGAGGCCCCGGAGAGAAATGAAGACATCACGGCCCCAACAGCGCGCCCACTCTACCGCGAAATGCGGCAGGCCAGCGGCCAGAGAGGGCACAAGGGTCTTGGGGTAGAGGGAGGCGGAGTTGACGACTCCGAGCTCCTGCACGCTGACCATGGCCAGGCTCTGCAAGAACCACTGGCCCCTCTGCACGTTGTCGTTCATCAAAGAGATACCGCGCTCAAAGGCGGCCATGTACGCGGTCCGGATCAGGAGACCAAAGTACCGAGGCAGAAGGAAGCTGGGAATTTTGCGAATCGCGTCAAATCGCTCCTTGAGCCAGGCGGTTGGCTTCTGAAGGCGGGAATACAGCTCAGACTTGGATGCGCGTTCCAGGCGGCCGATGGTGTAATCCAAAGCCCACTGCCCATCTCGGAGGTTTTGGCACAGTGGGTGGGCGAGGTTGTTGTCCCGAATGACGTCCTTCAGTATACTCCACCACCCCTGCAGGCCGGCATAAACAAGCTTTCCATGGCCTGGAATGTCGTAGACGCCGTCCTTGCCGCCGCTGGCATCGCGCTCCTCAGCCTCGCAGCGGTAGAGCAGGAAATTGAGATCGATGAGGCTCAAGTCACCAAAGGCTTCCTTGGCCCCTGATGTGACGAAGGTATCCAAACCCGCCGAGTGTTCCGCGGCGGGGATCCAAGTCTCGAAAAGCGCAATGCTGCCAGGGGGGAACTTGTCACGGACTGTGATCGTGGTGTCATCTCCCTTGACATCAATACGAACACCGGGAAGATCGACGACGCGGCTGGGGAGACCACGTAGCCACATCTTATCTTCGACCACCTCCTTCTTGGCCTCCTCGCTCGTGTCGACCTCGAGCATCCAGCTGCCCAGGTGCCTCACCTTGGTGCCAGCAAGATGGACAGGGTTGAAGGCGCCATTACCATTCCCGTATCCTGGGAACGCGGTGTGTGCGATGAGGAAGTATCCCTTGCGGGAGTCTGGGTGAACTCGATGGACAGTGACGTACTGATCCTCGTGGTGAATGAATGTCTCGTCGTATCCGTCCTGGCCCATCAGAGTGTGAATCTGATTCAGGAGCTTCTTCACGCCGCCGATGCCGTTCTTACCGCCACCAATTTTGATCTCCTTGCCATTCGATGACTCGGACTGATACAGTCTCGTCTCGCTTACCAGATCGACGAGTTTGGGATATATTTCGTCATAGCCCATCACACTTCCAGTCGCGCTGGCGCACATGTTGACGAGCGCAGCATTGGGCAGGGTGTCTCGAGCGTCGCGCTTCTGAGCAGGTGTCTCGTTGTCGTGCGTGCAGTCCATGAACAGCGCCTGTACGGGCACAGGCTTGATACGGCGAATGATCTCCCTTGTCAAGTCTGGCTCTCCATTCTGAGACGATCCGTTTTGCCCCGTGGGAGAGGTGGGCGACTTGTTCTCGCCCCTCGAGATCTCGTCCACCTCAAAACTGCCGATGGGGCGACCTCCGTGGCGATGAACCAGACGACTGAGCTCACCGGTGCTCCAGGCCTGCATGGCCTCACGAATCAGCGAGCTGAGGCCAAGCCTTTTCACGAAGACATAGTCCATCTCCTCGGATCCCGAGAACAGTTCTGCGACCACATAAAGATCCGGGCGGATCCGCCGGGCCTCGTCGAGAATGTGCTCAGCGACGTGGATCGGGGTAGAGTGACAGTTGTCAATCCGGAAACCAGCGAAGTACCTGGCCAGGGTGCGAGCGTACTTGGTCATGTGGTCCCAAAGGAAGGGGCTGTCCTCAGGAGTCTTGCCGTAGCGCAGTTTGACACAGTCGCCCCAAACAATGACCTCACGACGGAGGTAGACTCTCGAGTCGGGCCCGGCGTTGTCAACAAGCGCGTTGCCGCCCCAAACCCAGCCATTGTTGGCGAGTGCGAGGTCTTCCTTTTTGTGCTTGGCTGTCTTAGCATTCTGAGGCAGTCGAGTAAAATATGACTCGATCAGTGGGCTCTTGGCCCCGATCGGGCCCATCTTGGGGCCATGGTCATCCAGGCGACAGTACTTGATTCGGTTGAAGAGCTGGTCAAGTATCACCGCAGACTCAGCGTCGTACTCCTGGTAGAAAGAGACATTGACGACGTCCAGTGCCGCGGCGAGCTTGCGCCGAGCGTCAGCCTTCTTCGCGTCATCCGCCGACTCAGCCTTTCCAAGCACGGCTGTTATGTAGGCGGCACCGGCTTCCGGCTTCAGCTTCCGTCGGAACCGCTCGCCCAAGTGGTTTGTGCCATCAAGGCCAGACCGTGTGAACGCTGCTTGTTCTTCGACGGTCCCGGTGGGCGAGTTGAGGAGGGACTCATCGACCCGCCCCTCAGACCACGCCCGAACACCAGCATCCGCGTCGCGGTCGACATCAATGACGTAGTACTCCCACAGGCGGATCTCACTCAACACACCCTTGACAGCTTCCATGATCTTCAGAAGATCATCGGCAGCCTTTATCTCGGTCGGCAGACCAAGCGACTCCAGCTTGTCGCCGAGGTCGAGCAGCTTGGTGTCCAGCAGATACGCCGACTCGAGCCAGGGGGCCGTGGTCAAGTTGTAACCGGCGTCGGGATGCTCCTGCAGCCAGTCTGTGTTGTTGGCCGTGTGGTTGAGGACGATATCCGTCAAACTCAGCAGGGAGTGCTTGCGCTCCAGGCTCTCGACCAGCCTCTGTACGTCTTTTTCGCCGTCTGGGAAACTCACGGGGTCCCAGGAGAGCTGGTCGTACAGACTATAGGGCGAGTTTGACTCTCCGCGGACCTGCAGAGGGGTGAAGTGGACCATATTGTAACCCCTGTCGCTGATGCCGGCGAGGTGCTTCTCCCAGTCATGAGGGTACTTGCCCATGAACTTGCTCAGGATGGAGAAGACGGACAGGGCGGGCAAGGGCAGCGGCGAGCCGTCCAGGGTGAGGCGAGGGGCTACATCGATGTAGTAGAGCGGCGACTTTTGCTTCTCGACGGTTGCAGAGGCATCCTCAAGCTCGGTGGACAGCTTTGGGAGAGCTGCATAGGTGATGTAGTAAGTGTAGGGCCCCGGCTGGTAGATTGGGATAGAGATCTCTATGTCGCGAGTGAAATTTGGAACCAGCCTGGACCAATTGAGAAGAGAGTCAGTGAGTGAGAGGTCAATTGGGCACTGAGGCAGCTCATGGAGCTCATGAAGCTGCCGGCGGGTGTTGTTTTGGTCATGACATACGGGAACTCCCTGAACTTGTGACGCTGGAACTCATGGCCCTTCTCGGGGATGTTGACCCACAGGCTCCCATGGCGACATATGCTGGAGGTGCCCTCGATTGTGAAGCGGATGGTGACTGGGTCGTGTGTCTTTGGGGCGATGTAGACATATTGGCCGGCGACGTCGGGCGAGCCGTCGTCGTTGAGGGGCAGCAGGTGAACCTCGTTAGACACCATTGTTCTTGGGATCATGTTGTCAGGACGGAGAGCTGCCCCGCGCAGAGCTGGGCAGCACGAAGTTGGGGGTAGGCGCGCGCATGCACCACCCACACGTGTTTTCGGAGAGTGAGGGGCCAGGCCTGGCCTGCCTGCTGGCTGGCTGGCTGGGCTTGCTGGCAGGCTGGCAGGCTGGCAGGCTGGCAATCAGTGTGGCCCAGCAAGCGGTGATCGGCGATTGACAGCGGGCTGGAGCTGTGGCTAGCTGGGGTTAATATGGAGAGCCCTGGAGAGTATGGAGAGTACGGAGTATGGAGAACAGGATACGGAGGGGGGCCCGTTTCGAATGGGGAACCGTGCAGTTCAAACCCAATTCAGAATCTAGGGATGTCAGAGAGAGAGAGAGAGAGAAGGAGGTAGGAGACCAGGAGACAGAGCAAAAGCAATAGATGCTGAATTGTGAGAGAAAGAATAAAAAGACGTTGTCAGCAGAGGAAAAGAAAATAGATTTGCATGCGCGGCGGGAGCTAAGAGGAATGAAGATGCCGAGCTGTGCCTACCTAACCTAGTAGGTATTGGTGGCACCTGGAATACCTGGTACTTGTGGTAGCGCCATCAGCGTGTGCATAATTACAGGAGCAAGGACAAGGAAGAGAAGAACGACTACAAGGCGAGGCGAGAAGAAGAAAACCGCAGAGCTACTAGTAGAACAGCTCCTGCATCCTGTTGCGTGGCCCATCCGAAGCTCCTCCCTCCCCGCTGCTGCACGCGTGGACAGCTTACACATAACCATCCATCTGGACAGGCGAGGGAGGGAGGGAAGCTTCGAGTGAGGGAGGCACTGCTCGGTGGGTGGTCGAGATCCTCCCAGGTCAAACCTGCCAGCATGACGAGCAAAGGCACCGCTGGCTGACGAGGTATACACATCGTGATCCTGGTGGTGGGCCGGTGATGAAACCAAGGCCAGGTCACGTCAGGTCAGACCAGACCCAGGTCGGGCCAGCCCATGCACGCACGCACAGGTCCAGGACAGGTCCAAGCCATGGCCAGCAGTTCGACTGGGGGCCCCATGGGGGGCGAGGCCAGCCTGCTTTTCATCGTTATCATAGTAACAAGCAGGTGGGTATGGGTTATTATCTGCTGTTGGTGGTACCCGCAAGCAAGCAGGGCGTAAGCAGGAGCTCCCCGGTGGGTGAGATGGGATCGAGATGGCCGGCCGCCAGCCTCAACAAGCCTCACCGTCTGGTCTGTCTGCCGGCGTCGAGTGCATGAGGCATCTCTTCCTCGTTGCACCATCGCGAGAGGCATCCACCGGTGAGATCGACGATGCCTCTCTCTCACACCTTTCTACTACCCACCTGGATCAAGTAAGCACTCGGTCAATTGGGGAGCTCTCCCACCAGAAGAAGAGGAAAAAAGAAGAAACAAGCGCAATGCAACATTGGCAGCGAGCCCCCATGAGCCCCCATGCAAGCTAGCAGGCCATGCTAAACTTGGCGACTAACGCCGCAGGAAGAGAAGGGGAAAAGAGGCTAATGCAACCTCTATACCATGTCTAGCGGCTCGGGAAGGGGGAGAAAACAACCTCTGGGATGTGACGCCGCCGTCCTGTACTGTGCGTCGACATGCGGTGAGATGATGGCGCTTGGTACGCTTTGTTGGGAGCAGGGCCAAGCACACACACAGCCTGCAGGAGCTGTGCCGGTGTTGGAACGACAGGAACAGGAAAAGGCTTCCTTCGGCCGGCTGCGTGGCCTGGTGTGGCCTGCCTGCCCTGTTGATCCGAAATGTCAGTCAGAACTCCCTCAGACCCGATTCGCGAGGGTTATGTTTGTATGACACGCGAGCCGAGCTCTAGAGGCGGTTGAGGCTTCAGGTGCTCGGGGATATTTTTTGCCCAATCTCTGTCGGGATGCGATTCTCACAAATTCCCCATGTGCCACTGTCAAGGACGTCATTCCCCAAGACAGCTGTCATGGCCCCCACCCGGAGCTGGAGCTCCTTGACTCGACAAGGATCGATGTTCGACGTGGAGCGGCGCAGCCTCTTGGTGAGTGGGACCAGCCAGCTACGGCCAGCTACGGCCAGGTTGCTGTTCAGAGTACGAGCAACTGGCAGAGACCATCGTGGTGTGAGGGAGGAAAGACACGAGGATGTCGAGATCCAGTGGCGCGAATTCGAACAGGAGCAGGAATTTGTCATGTTATTTCTAAGCGCCCTCCTACGATATTTACATCGCTCTCCGACAGCTCCTTGCGGATGACATCCACCGCGTTGCTGTTCTCCTCTTGGATGAAATCTCGCGTCTCCGTCCTCAGCTGGTCAAAGTCGTCCTGCATCCCGTCCGGAGGTCGTCCACCTCCAGCCATACCCGCTCGTCTACGTGCCGCTCTATGTCTTCGATCTGGTCTTCGAGCTTTTCTAGCCTGTCCTCGTATTTCTTCTCTTGCTCCGTCAGTCGCTGGTCGAACCATGCTTTCATACGGGTTTCCATCTGTCCCAGCTGCTCTGTGAAGATTTTGCTGCAAATTCTCTTGATGCATGCGATATCTACGCCCTCGCTAGCTGAGTTGCTAAGCTTCCTTTTCTTGGAACTCGAGGCTGTCTCGGACTCTGGGCCAGGGTCAGCACAAGTACACAGCGGATACAGGCGAGAGGCTACATGATCGTACCGTGAATTGGTGGCGCCGGCGGCGGAGCTTCTAGCTCATCGTACGACGGAGGCGCCTGCGCTGTGGCCCCATCACGGGGAGCAAACAGCTCAGGGCTGATGACCTTGCCCTTTTGGCCTTCGTAGGCAGCGCCTTCCTTCGAGGCCACTACCCCCGCGCGTAGCTCATGGCGACATAGTGAAGCGCAGAGCCAATCCAGCTGAGCTTTGGACAAGACGGTATCTGGGACGTGTAGGGTGACAGAAGTCTGCTGGGCGAGGATCTGAGCAGAGTCCAGCGCGGCACCGTGGATCTTGTTGTTTGGACGCAGGGGCCAGTCGGGGGCCACGAGGTCAGCTGCGCTGGCCAGTTCTAGCCGGATGCACACCAGCTTGTGGTCCTGGAGCCGTCTGGACTCGGTCGACAGCTCGCTCGAGCCGATGGCAGCGGAGTGGATTCTCTCCGGTGAGATGTACAACCAGAGACTCGTCTTCCCGGATGAGTGAAAGCTGGTCTGCAGGGGGTGAGAGATCGAAGCAACTTTGTCAACGACCTGATAATGATAAGCGCTTGATTAAAATGCTGGCACTGAAGCCATGCAGACAGTCAGTTGGTAAGAAAGCGTTTTGGCAGTGGAGTCGCGATGGCAACGTGCAGAGCTAGCTGGCCAGGCTAGTGGCCCGTGCGCCTGCCTGCCATAATGGGTGGCTGGGAAACGGGCGGCTTATGTAAGCGAAGAGGTACGTGGGTACATTTGGACTTGAAGTGAAGATGTCAGAGACTCTCCGAAGCTCTTCACTGTGAACCATCGTTTGGTGAGTAATTCCATTAACTATGTAAAAAAGAAGCGGAAGCTGTTGATAGTTGCTCTACTCTTTGACCGACCATCTTCTGCTGCCTCCCCTCCCTGCCCAAGTCTTCTTTCTCGACGCCAGATGACCTGGTCGCGTGTCTTGGGCATCCGTACCGCTAAATATTCATCACCATATTTGTGACCCGGTATCAGGCCTTGCGACCAGAACTCTATGTTCTCCACTGGCACACCACTTTTGCTAAAGGCGCGGAATCGGGCTCCTGTGTTCTCGGGTGTGAAGGCACTCAGACCAGAATCTGGAGTGCGTCGAAGGAAGTTCATTAGATAATTTCGCTGTGTGTTGAAAACGAACTGATACCGCCCCCCCCCCCGGTTAGTGCGTTGACCCGAAATCGCGTTGACTCGAAAAAAAAAAATTGCGCGTGCGACTACGCTGCGCAAACGCTGCTTCCTCTTTGCCTTTTACCAAAAAAGTTTATATTGCCAAATGCTATTTACATAAGCAAAACAATAACTTTTTGGTATTATAAAGAATTACCAAAAAGTTAAAAAATGCAAAATGCGTATTATTTTTAAAAAAAAAGGTGCAAAAACGCTGCGCAGGCGCACTTGCGTTTCTTTTTTTTCGAGTTAACACGATTTCGGGTTAACGCACTGAACGGGGGGGGGTATCAGTTCATTTTCAACACACAACGAGTAGACCGAGATTATAGTCCCCGATTTTAACCGCCATGGTATCGAAGAGTGAGACCATCAACATTTGAATTCTGAGTAGTTTGACCAATTTCTGGTCCAAAGATCGCGACCAAGTCGGCTGGATCGCAAGAACTTTCTGTGCGACTGAGCAGTCCAGATCCGTGAATTCGGTTGTACAGTTGAAGCTGCATTGAAACTTATACCGCAATGGAGGCAAGAGCAGAAGGAAGGAAGCCATACGACAAGCCACACGAGCGATATCCGAGCACTTGCATTTGAAATGTAGACGATTACATATACTCATGGCGGCTGACTGATGTTAGAAGAATGTGAAGTTTAAATATCATGCAGGGAATCAAAGGCTAATCATTGATCGTTGATATCAAATGCATTTCACGACCATTTCCTCACCACGAGTTTGAGTAGTCAACCACGAAAACTATCTCTATTGCGACAAGCATTCAATTCTATGAAGGTGTTTCTATAAGCTGGAAATACAACGCAAAAGTCGTGACAATCAATAATCTATCGAAACTGCCGGAAGATAAATTCATAACCCCGCAACACCACCTCCCAGTCCCTGCCGCGACTCCGATACAAATCAAACAGATGCTCCGCGCCCTCGACAACATCCAGCCCCGCGGGGACGCCGCGCGCAACCAGGGCCTCGTACGTGGTCCGCGCCTGCTGCCACGGGATCAGGTCGTCGCGCGTCCCGTGGATGATGTACGTGGGCGTCGCGTAGTTGCCGGCCCGGATCTGCGCGCAGGGGCTGATGGCGGCGACGCGGTCCGCGCCGGGCTGGGCCATGTGCTTGTAGTCGACGCCCCGGTCGGCCCGTGCGCGCGTCGGGAGGCCGTTGAGGATGACGGGGAGCATCTGGCCCGTCCAGTTCATGTGCAGCACGATGCGGGAGCGCGGGTCCGCCGGGGACATCCAGCCGCCGACGGCGCCGGCCTTGGGGTCCAAGTTGTAGGCGGTGATCTGGACATGGCTTGGTGTGAGCCACGCTGTTTCCTTTCCTCTATCCTTTTTGCACGAGTCAGGGGAAGGTTTACTCACAGGTTGACCCTGAACACCCTCCAGCAAGTCGAACTGTTCCAAGCTATTTGTCTTGGTGTTCTCGGGGAAATTCGGTTGTTTCCAGACTGAGGAGGGTTTTGTTAGTACCTCTAATTATGCCACGGGAAATCTAGTGCAAGTTGCCAGACTTACATTCGTCTTCATAGTTGCTGGGACAATAAAATGCCAATGTCGCATCCGGCGCCTTGATCCCCCGATTCCGCGCAGCAAAGCCCAGCTGCAACGAGAGGGTACCTCCTGTCGACCACCCAATGACGGCGACCTTTTCGCCATTGACTTGGATGCCCATTGCAATCGCAAGCTGGGGCAGCTCTTCACGTGCCCAAGCAAGAGCGTCGCAGACATCAGCCATGGCGCCGTCGAGGATGTTGACCTCGGGGCAGAGCCGGTAGTCTATGCTCACGGGAAGAAAGCCGTTGGCCAGGAGAAGGGCTGTCTGTTTGGGACGGACGTCTTTGCGTGAGAGCATTGAATGGCCACCTCCGTGGATCATGAGAGCTGTTTTGAAAGGAGTGTCAGTTCGAGAATCCTGTGCGCAGTTCTAAAGTTGACAGAAACCCTCACCTGTGTGCCTGGGGAGCCCATCTGCCACGTCGGGAAGGTATACATCAGCATAGAGGGAAACCGGCCCAGCTTTCTTATATACGAGAGTCTTCATGTTGGTTCCGGGCATGCGTCTTGCGCTATTCGGAACGTCCTGTAACGTGGCCGGCCTAGATGATTGTCACCTGTCTCGTCAGTAAATACCGGGAACATTGCAGAGTAGTTCTCAAGGTTGTACTTACACGCCTGTCTTCACGAGGGTCCCAGTAGTTCCACCAGGCAAGTTGCTCGTGATGACTTCCTTCAGCTGGTCATACGTCATGTCCCCATGCACGAGACCGGCGCCGAGTTTGCAAGCAAAAGCCTCTTCCAGAGCACTGGTCAGCTCAACAGTCAACAGAGAGTCCAGACCCTGGTCCTCGAGACTACTTTTGGAATCCAGCGCGGAAGGCTGAACTTCGAGAAGCTGACATAGGACTTGTGCAAGCCGGTCTTCCACGTCTCCTTGCTTGGACTCATCAGGGAGAGGCTTCTTGACCATGTATTGCGACGAGGTAGGGACGCTTGTTAGACACTCTGCAGGAGTGGAAAACCCGCTGACCTCAGTGAATGGAGTGGCGGCTCCAGAAACCTGTGAAAATGGAGACGCGAGCCCTGGGGTTGACAGTTCTGATGACAGTTCCGGGGGTGGGCTCCCTGCTGATGAAGAGAGGAATGCCAGAAGAGACTCAACATTTTGTAGCTCGGCAACTTTGTGGTGCGGTATTTGCATACCAAACATATCCGTCACAGCCGAAAAGACCTCGGTGGTCAGCAAAGAGTCGATGCCAAGGCTCTCGAAGGTCGAGGAGGTCGTGATCGAGGCCTTGGGTACTTCCGCGACCTCGTGGAGAAGCTCTGTCAACTTGGCAAACACATCATCCGATGGTACTTTAGTTGCTCTTGCACTGAACCTCTGAGCTGTCGAATCTTCCTGGCAGCCTCGCAACTTCTCGATGGCCTTGTCGTAGAAGCTCTGCTCTCGAGACTGCTTTCTCTGGGCTGAGCCCGCCCGGTTGGATTGGGAAATGGCGCTGGCAAGAGACGCGATAGACACGCGGGTAAACTGCACGCCGAGGATAATCATGGCTAGCTTCTTATCCTCGCTGAAGACATAGATGTCGTTGTGGTACACCTTCTCGGTCACCGGCGTGCACTGCGCAAAGACGTGCCAAGTCTTCTGGTCTTGACCAGGTCGACTCAAGTCCAAGAACGCCTGCGTTGCCTGCACGCGCTCTATGTGCCCGCAAATGTACACCTGATTTGCAGGACAAGGGTTGAGGCAGTTCACCTTGATGCCGGCGACCTGCACGAAATTGTCGACGGCGACGGGATCCAGGATCATGGAGGGATCAGCTGCCCCAGACGGGGCCGGAACGACGATCTGCGCCCCCACTTCATCTCCCCTGGAGGCGATGGCCTTGACTCCCTGGTAATAATCCGCATAGGCGACCACTTTGCTGAACACCTGGTAGACCAAGGCGCCTTTCATCCCCTCGGCCTGGTGGTCACTGAGGAAGGCTGTCGCGCGGCTCGACCCCACGAGCTTCTCGTACCGGGCCACCTCTGCTCTCAAACTCGTATCGTTCGCGCGTGTCAGCTTTACAAGGCCTGACGCATGCTTTGTGCGGTCACTAGCTTGAGCACTAGCCCTGGGCCCACTGGTGAAGACAAACGACCAGCTCGAGCTTGCCGGCTCTGTCGCGGTCATGGACAACTGAATTTCCTTTTCGGGGTCGATTCCCAGAGGAGCAACGATGGTAAGCTTCTCAACGCTTGGAATGAGATTCTGGGATGGCTGGAGAGATCTTGTAGCTCTGGCAGCCAGCTCAACGTATAGGTCTGCCGGGCAGAGCGGCTGGTCGAGCACGGCGTGCCCTTTGACGAAATGTTGGAACTCCTCGCTCCTTGGGTCGATCGTGAAACATGCTTCACTTTTGCCGTCGCCAATCACTTGACGAAGGATCTTTGGCTTGGTCTCTTGGTGGGTCTTAGGTGCCTGACTGGGCGCAGAGTCCTTGCTATTCTCGAAGTTGTCCTTCCACACCATCCAGTGACGCTGTTTGTCAAATTGATACGGAGGGAGATCAATGCTGCGATAGGGGGCCCGAGCTGACCCCTTCTTCCGATAGAAAGGCCCGACTTCGATGGTCGGCATGGTCTTCCAAAGAGTGACCATGGTCTCCGCGAGGCGGTTTAAGGCCTCCTTGCCATTCAAGTTGGTCCCGTGGTATGTATGAGAGACAGAGGAACCGGCCAAGGCACGGCGCGCCATGGCTGCCACGGAAGAATTTGATCCTGCCTCAAGCCAGACACAGCTTCCCAGTCTGGTCTCCAAGCGTTCGACAGCGGCCTGGAAATATACAGGATTCCGGGTATGGTTTGCGATGAAGGCTGGAGTCATGTCCTGCCAGGCCGTTTGGTCCTCGGAGCAAGGCTCCAAATGAATATGCGGCTGAGAAATCTGCAAGCCAGACGCCAACTTCTCCAGATGGGGAACGAGAGGCTCGGTGAGCTCGGAGTGGAATCCGTTCGTCACCTGGAGTCTCTTGTGCCGGATTGGCTTTCTCGCGGCCTTGCAGATCTGCTCCACTGCATCCATCGCCTTGGAAGTGCCCACGATTACATGGCCCGTCGGCGCATTGTAGCAAGCAATCTCAGCCCGGAGTCCATGCTGAGAGGACACGGCCGAAATGACGCCTTCGGTCGTGTTGGTGTCGGCTTCCACAGATACCATAGACCCAGGCTCGGTCCCCCAGTATTGTTGCATCAGGCTCGCGCGGCCGGCGACAAGCTTGACGGCATCGTCCAGAGATAGAATGCCCGAGATACACATGGCCGTAAGCTGGCCGAAGCTGTGGCCGACCACTGCCGCTGGGGTGACTCCTGCATCCATCCAGGCATTGGCAGAGGCGTATTGGATGGCGAAGAACAGACAGTGAAGACTGACGACATCTGTCACCGGTTTCGTCTGGAAGATGGCTGGGAAGATGGACTTATATCCTGCCTTCCTGATTGCGCGGTTGCAGTTCTCAAGGTGGAAACGGAGCAGTGCTGACTCGAAGTAGAGGTGCTGTGACAGACCTACGTGGTTGTTCGTCTGGCCGCCGAATGAGAGAACCACGGAGCTTACCTCTGCCTTGTTGTCCTCATATTTCTGGATGAACTGTTCTGGCGACTTGAGCGCGACCTTTAGAGCCTCGACAGTGCTCACGCTGGTGATGAAGCGGTGAGAGAGTGTCCTGTTCTGCTTCTTAACCAAGTTGAAGGCCACGTTCTGGAGAAAGCCAATCTCGTCGTTGGGAACCTCTGCTGGCAGCGAGTCACTCAAAGCTTGGCAATACGACCTAACACTTTGCTCTGTATGCGCGTAAATACAGACCGGCACCACCGACAATGCAGAGCTGTGGGGGTTCAAAGAGCGGCGCGTTGAGCGCCTCGACGGGGGCTGGCAGAGAACGAGTGCTGCATTGCTGCCAGCAGCTCCGTAGTTGTTAACAAGCGCGGCCTTGAAAGACATGTCCCAGGGCTGGGGAGACAACGGGATGCACATCTTGTCGATGGCAAGCGGTTGGATGTTCGGGTTGAGTGACTGGTGGTTCGCCAATGGTGGGATCGTTGACTTGTTCATAGCAAGAACCGTTTTGATCACGGAAGCGACTCCGGACGATGCTTCACAGTGGCCGACATTGCCCTTCACTGATCCAATAGAAACAATACTGTCTCTGGATGGCCCACCAAATACGCTGCGGAGGCTGGCCATCTCCGTTGGATCGCCCTTGGCTGTCCCTGTCCCGTGAGACTCGATATAGCTCACATCATAGGGCTTGACACCGGCGTCCGCAAGAACCTTCTTATACAGGTCCACTTGCGAAGAGCCGTTCGGCACCGTGATGTATGTATCATTGCGGCACTGGTTAACTCCAGTTCCGGCGACGACTCCGTAGACAAAGTCGCCGTCCTTCACGGCGTCTGAGAGCTTCTTCAAGAAGATCAGACCGACGCCCTCACCACGGCAGTACCCATCCCCTGCCGCGTCAAATGGTTTGGTAGGGCCGGTAGGGCTCAAGAAGTTGGCAGCCCGCAGGTTCTCCCAAAGGTTAGGGCTGGAGTTTAGACTGACGCCTCCTGCCAGTGCGCGTGAACACTGCCCCGTCTGGATGGATCTGCACGCCGCGTCGATTGCCACCATGGAAGCACTGCAAGCTGTATCGTATGTCATCGACGGCCCTGTCCAGCCGAAGTGGTGGCTGATCCTGCCACAGAGGAAAGCCCGCAACTCTCCAATCGCCGAGAAAGCTGTAGGGGCATGGGAGGCGATGTTGTCGTGGTAGTCCGTTGTAGCCACACCAATATAGCAGCCCACATCCTCAGGAGCATCCCGTTCCGTCAGGTATCCCGAAGATTCGACGGCCTGGTACGCCGCCTGGAGGAGCATACGTTGCTGAGGATCCATAGCAGCCGCCTCTCTTGCGGATTTCTTGAAGAAGCGATGATCAAAGGCGTCCGCGTCGCGGACAAAATTTCCATAATACCGCGACCCTTCTTTGGTCCTTCGTAGCCCAGTACGTGCCCAGCGATCTTCCGGTACCTCGCCGTGCATGGAAGCGCCTTTTGATATCACCTCCCAGAATTCGTCCAACGAGTCGACCCCGGCATACTTGCAGGCCATGCCAACGATAGCAACAGCGTGCTGCGGGTAGTTGTATTCGGCTGCTTGTCCGGCCATTTGTCCCCCCATTGATGGCTCAGCCGCCATTTGCGGCATTTTGTGTATCTTTGTTGGCGACGCCCGCTGTATTGATGGCGGGACGATGTCAGAGACGCTAAATGTGACCACCTCTGCACCAGGAAGAATATGTTGAAACGTCTCTGACATGGTCTTATGCCAATTCGACACGTCTATGAGGAGCACAGAAATTGCAGTGCTGGACAACGAGTCCTGCTCCTGAATGGGAGTGCCATCCACATTTCGTCTCATGTGCGCGAGCAGCGAAGCAGCTTCTGGAAGCCTAAGGAAGTCATGTAGGCCAAGAAAATCTGAAATGCTCTCCGACGCCGTCTTGTTCACCAAAGAGTGGAAACGGCCTTGTATGGGGACATCTCGTACTATGAACCCGTCTGTGGACAAAGCTTCCACTAGAGACTCTGCTTGTGACTTGGGCACAGTGATCGTGAAGTTGTCCTCGTCGAAAATCACTGATACGTATGCCTTAACCCATTTCAGTCAGCTTTGGCAGGCCCGAACTTGACGAGGTTGTTGTATAGAGACTCACTGCTGAGAAAGCCTCGAGGTGGCGAGAAAGCTTGTCCTCGTCAGACTGCGTCGACTTCTCCTTGACAACTACACATACTGTCTCAAGGTTGTTCAACTCTGCGTCGAGGTCCACGTATGCCCCAATGACAAGAGCCAACTTGACAACGACGGAGGCATACTTGGCGATGTCTTGCACATTCTCAGAGCAGGCAATCGCGGCGGCCGAGAGGAATCCTGTGCAGAAGCCCTGGATACCAGCGAGTGAGAGACCTCCAAGCAGCTGAGAGTGGTTGAAGTTGCTCTCGTTGTCGCGTAGATATTGGACATAGTCCAGCACCTGGGTGATGACCGTTAAGGGCGTACAGATGATGTTATGTGAAGGAGTGACCGAAGGAGCGGGCTCATCACCAAGCCAACCGTTCAAGTGGGAGACCAGATAATGGCCGGGGATTCGACTGAACCTGGGCTCAAATGACAATAATTGGCTCCAAAGCGAGGGAAGACTCTGAATGGTATCCAAGAGCACCTTGAGTTGCGGATCGGACCTCAGTAGATCTCTCTGGCGTTGAAGATGGTGGAGGGTGGGGAGCTTGGTTTGTGGGCCAAAGAGGATTGCTGAAGGCAGAGTCATCTTGATTGGATCAATGGAAGCAATGAGCAAGAATTGTGAAATGATATTTCCTTTTCCCAATAAGATAGAGCTCACGATGTCTCGATCCTCTCCTGAAATTCTGACCTCTGGACTAAGGGTTGCCTTACAATCAGTTGATCTCGAGGGGTCTTATCAACATTATAAGCTCCTTGTATAAGTCGCTCTTACCAGTGTCCTCGGACTTGGAGGCTTCAAAACTCCATCTGATTGCAACTGAGCCTCTGGCTTCGGTCTGCTCCACCAGCGTCAGGATTGTACCGGGGCTGCCCGACCCACAAGCAGCAGCGGTGAGTTTGTTGTAGATACCTAGGCATTATCAAGCCTGCTGGTTTCACTGTACCATTTTGGCTATGCAAGTGAGAAAGTCGGGGTCCTTTTGTCCAGATTATCCATTACTAGTACTGTTGACTCCCTCGGCGCTGAGAGGCTGCTGCCGATATTCGCTAAAGACAAGTAAACAGTGATACAACTGTGCCGCTACGCGGGACTACGCGGATGTTGATTGGTCAAAATGCTTAGCGGCGATGCCCTCAAGCTGAAATATAACCGCTTTCGTACGAGTTCCTGACGATCGTTTATGCTGAGGTGTTGAATTTCATCCCGTGAAGATCACTGGCTGAGTAACTGTGATTTGCAGTCAGCAGCACGACAGAGAGCCATATCTCACCGTGACACAGTCCTGTAGGGCCTTGCCGCAGGACCCTGAGCCTTGCGGCTGAATCCGACGGTGTGCCATTACGAATCCCTCCATACCGCCTTTTGGTACTAAAGTTAATCTCCGAAGGCTGTCATCTTTGCCATGCCGCCGATACCGCAGTGGGTAGTACTTCCGTTACCGTGGTTCCTGAGCCTTACGGAGATAACGTAGCATCTCACCCACGAGGCAGAACCCGAGGTCCCAGGACGTTTTAGTTCCGAACAATACTCGGATATGGAATTCTGCGACAGTGAGAAAATCCGCAATGAACTTGCTCCACGGTAGATGCAGGCGGACTGAGTATCACAGGAAGGTGTGAGATCGCTGCATGCAAGACATCCGGTTGACTAAGACGAATTACTGTGCAGTTGCGGGCAGTAGGTCCATTGCACACACCTACTGGCGTATATTGAGAGAGATTTCCTGATGTATAGCTTTTGGCATCGTGGCCGAATCAGTATGTACTGCGATATAAAAAACTACTTTTTCCACGAGATCGCACGGTTTTCCCTCACTCGATCCATTTCACCTCAACTTTCACACTCCCATCTTCTCTTCATGGAAATGGGTTCCCACGTACCAGATTTCGTGAGGGCCGACCTCATCCTACCTACCAAACTGCCTGGTGAGCCCAAGCAAAAGCGTGGGCCGAGATCTGTCCGGACTGTTCCTGAACTGGTGGACTTCAACGCCACCCAAAACGCAGACTACATATTTTGCTATCAAGCACGCAAGGATGACTCCGGCAATGCCAACCTATTTCGCATCACGCATTCGGAGTTCAGGGACGCTGTTCTTTGCTGCCAGGAATGGCTTAAATCCACCATCACGGATCTTCAGCTCCCTGTCCTTCAGGAGAACGGAGTGATCTCCAGGAACACGCCAATTGCGCTGTTCATGGAAAGCGATGTTGGTCTCTTTGTCCACATTGTCGCCCTTCTCGGCCTTGGAGTCCCAGTGTTGCTGCTCTCTGCGCGGCTCAGCCCTCTTGCCATCGAAAATCTCATCAAGACAACCCACTGCTCTGCCGTCTTGGCCTCTCCGCGCCTAGCTCGGACCTGTGAAGCCGCAGTCCAGCCTGGCAGTTCTGCAAGCTCACCCGCGGCGGTCATTTATGAACGGCAACCCTATGAGATTTTCTTCTCACCAAAGACAAATGCCGGTGCCCCTGACTCGGACGTAACCGTGTGCTGCGAGCACTATCATGCCAACGAGAAGGATCGAAATGCTATCATTCTGCATTCGTCAGGGACGACTGGACTTCCCAAGGCAATTTATCAGGCCCAGGAGTATGTTCTCGGCTATGCAGCAAACCACTGCTTGTCACCTGAAGAGGTTCGTGGCGTCAACTTGTCGACTTTGCCTCTGTTCCATGTAAGTGAATTCCCAAAACCGGAATATTTTTGAATATAGCTGATCGGTGAGCATCAATCATGTTAGGGCTTTGGGTTATTGGCGCCATGCCTATCCTTAAGCGTCGGACTCCAGCTCTGTCTGCCCGCGAACTCGATCTCGTCCGCAAGCACTATAGCTCATTTGTTGAAGACCGTGGATGCCCGCTCGTTGATGACGGTTCCTTCCGTGCTTGACGACGTGTGCGAGAATGCCGACGACGGCGTCGCTTTGCGGACACTACTTCCCTTGCAATTTGTGGCCACAGGTGGCGGTCCTCTGCCCCAAGCCGTAGCCGAAAAGCTGGTCGGCGCCGGCGTCAAGCTTCTCAACCACTTCGGCGCGACGGAAGTCGGGGCCCTCGGCTCTGTCTTCGTTCCAAAGGAGAACGAGTATGACTACCGTTACATTCGCGTACGACAGGACTACAGATACGACATTATCCCTATCGAGCCTGCAGCAGATGGTGCATGCAAGCTCGTGTTCTACCCTTTTGGTTGGGACGCCCCATTCGAGGTCCAGGACAAACTGCTTCGCGACCCGTTGCATCCAGACACAGACTTTCGTGTCCTGAGCCGAACCGACGACGTGATTGTTCTCGCCACAGGAGAAAAGGTGCTCCCAGGCATCTTTGAATTCGAACTCAGCCAGGATTCTCTCTGCAAGACTGCCGTCGTCGTCGGACAATCCCAATTCGAAGTCGGCATTTTGGTTGAGCCTCGAAATGAGAATCTACACGACGCGCCTGAAGTTGAGAAATTCAGGAACCATATCTGGGAGACCATAGCTGGACTAAATGATAAGGTCGATGCACATGCTCGGATCTCTTCCCCACGAAGTATAATTGTTGTGCTCCCTCGGGAGAAACGCATTCCTCGCTCAGACAAGGGATCAGTGCTCCGCCAAGAAACGTACCGAATATTTGAACCCGAGATCACGGCGATGTACGAATCCCTCGAGAAGCTTTCAGCCGAAGCTAGCACTCAGGGATATCAACTTGACATGGCCTGCCTCGAGGCCGGAATCCGCGACCTCATCCAAACCAAACTAGGATGGAAGATTCCAAGTGTGGAGTGGGAGGACGAGCAGGACTTACTCGAGCTAGGCATGGACTCCCTACAGGCCCTTCAGCTTCGACGTCTTCTGTCAGCCTCCCTTGCGCAACTCAGCGGTGTGGAGATCCAGCTGGGACGCGACTTCGTCTACGTCAACCCTTCAGTGGCAATGCTGGCAGATGCCATCCGCAAAAGGGCGGACAAGGCTTCTTCTGACTTTACGGGTGATTCTGCTCATATCATCGCGCGGCTGGTCGACAAGTTCTCGCATTCCAACCTGTCGTCAAACGTCACGCCTGGGCTCCAGAACGTAGTCTTGCTGACAGGAAGCACTGGGGGCCTCGGCTCACACCTCGTTCAATGCCTCACGAAACGTCACGATGTCCTCAGAGTCATTTGCCTGATCCGCGGCGAATCAAACGGCCCGACAGACAAGCTGCGGGAGGCACTGGCGTTCCAGGGGCTTGAGCTTCCCAAGCATTGCTGGGCCAAGATCCACGCCGTGGCGGTGGACTTCGGGAAGCCGCAGTTTAGCTTGAGCTCGGCCGAGTACAAGTCGCTCACAAGCTCAGTGACTCATGTTGTACAAAACGGTTGGCCCATGGACTTCAACCGCCGCGTCGCCTCTTTCGAGAGCCAATTCCGTTTAACGCGGGACCTTATCCAGCTCACGGTAGACTCAGGAAAGGCTCAAGAAAGAACAAATAGAGGTCGCCTGCCGTCTCTTCCTACGTACTTGTTTGTGTCATCCATCGCCGTCGTGGGCCAGTATCCTGATCCAAAGGCTGGTCGAGGCTCCATGGTGCCCGAGGTGGCGATGCCCGACAACGAATGCGCAGATGAGTTCGGATACGCCCAGGCGAAGCTGGTCTGTGAGCGCATCGTCGAGTCAGCCGCGCGAGTGCACCATGGGGAGTTTGTGGCCAAGTACGTGCGGGTTGGACAGATGACGGGAGCAAGGGAGACGGGCCTATGGAACACAAGAGAGCATTTCCCGGCGCTTGTCAAGTCCTCTCAGCTTGTAGGATACCTTCCAAAGATCCGCGGTGTAAGTAATCCCGATGCGTCACGTTGCACAGCTGGTATTAACTGTTCGTGTTTAGACCTTGTCGTGGCTCCCTGTAGATGATGCCGCGATGGCCATGGCCGATCTAACCCTTGCACCTGGGCCAGCCGATCAGGATGTGACGCAGCCCCTCGTCTTCCACGTCGAGAATCCGATCAGGCAGTCCTGGGAGGATATACTGGAGGTCATCGAGAACGAGCTGTCGTTGCCGTCGTCGAGCCGCGTCTCTTACAGCCAGTGGGTTGAAAATGTCATGGCTCATTCCGATGACCAGATAGAGGATAATCCAGCAAAGAAGATGGCGGCGTTCTTCCAAGGCGACTTCGAGCACATGTCTGGCGGGCAGGTAATCATGAGCACGGATCGTTCTCGGGCATGCAGTGATACTTTGCGCGTGAGCAGGCCGGTGGGCAATGACTTGGTGAAGGCATATGTGGCAGGGTGGCGGAAATCGGGTTTCTTGAAGTAAACACGCGTTTCTGCCAGTAGTGCCAGGAGCAGCACCGTTCTTTCAATACATTGTCTATTAGGCGGGTCTGGACTCATTATACAGAAAATGGTTCGACGGATTGTGGAGATGAAGAAGAGCTGCTTGTTAAACCAGGATCACGTATTCCTCCAGATGGGAAAGAGAGAGTAAATGAGTATATCGGAATTGGGGAAAACCCTAGACTTGGTTTCGGGCGCTTCGGCCACACTGTATACTTCGTTGTTTAATTAACCTTTTGGTTTTTTCCTATTATTTTAACTATTTATTATTTGCAAAGGTTTCAACTGCTTTTTAGCCCAAAGCTTATATATAAAGTTAATAATAGTATAAGGGTCCAGACTGAGTGTCACACTCTAACGTCTATTTTCTCTATG
>LJJS01001287.1:0-10548 GCA_001447215.1 Diaporthe aspalathi
GCGACCTCGTGGCGGCGAACCCGTCGTTCCGGGCCGTGGTGCAGGACCTGCCGCGGGTGGTGGAGGGCCTCGAGGCGGAGTTTGCCGATGCTGGTGGTGTTGGTAAGGTGACGTACCAGGCGCACGACTTCTTTGCACCGCAGCCTGTGGTCGGCGCGGACGTGTACTTCCTGCGCCACGTCATGCACAACCACCCGGACGCAGAGTGCGTCGCCATCCTGCGGGCGCTGCTGCCCGTGCTGAGGGTTGGCGGTAGGGTGCTCGTCAGCGAGTATGTCGTGCCGCCGTGTGGGGAGCTGGAGGGCGGGATTGGGACCAAGGCCATGAGGTGAGTGTCGTGACCTCAGGAGGGGGGAAGAGATCTAGATCATCTCCCCCCCTTCCCCTCGGGAAAACAAAAATCTACGGGAGAGGTTCATGCTGACAGGCGGCGGTGGTACAGGCAGATGGACCTGATGACGATGGCACTCTTCAACGCGAAGGAGCGGACGAGGGACGAGTACGCGGCGCTGTTTGGGCGGGCCAGCGAGAGGCTTGTGCTGGAGGGGACGTATCAGGTGCCGGACGACCCGAGGAGCTGCATTTTCGAGGCGATTTACAAGGGCCACGTCTGAGGTGCGTTTCCGGCCTGTCAACGATGTTTAGCAGATTACCTTCGCCGTAAATGAACCACATCGCGATGTATGCGCGCCCGTACAGTCGTTGCGAAGCGTGGAAGCTCGGAGTTCGTGGTGTGATTTCCCACAGCGTATGATGACAGGCAGCATGTTCAGACGAGAAAATTGACAAACGCATTCGATATGACATTACGATACAACATGTGCCTAGCCATGCACAGCTGTCAAATTCCCAGAGCTTCCCGTCCTACCCGCCTCGAGTGTTGGGACCAGACCTGAACGAGGCCCTCCCCAGTAAACAAAAAGCCCGAACTCCACGCAATCCAGCAGAACTGAAAAGAAGGGGTATTTTGTGCTGTTATACCATCGAACTCTTCTTATCCTCTGTAGCGTCTCCCCGCCTTGCTAAGCGAAGGGTTGATTGAAGCCCGCGGGGGAAAAGGGGGCGGGAAACAAGACGCTTGAAAGAGCAAGACAGTGGATATTCCACCTCAGTGTATTCTCGTGTACCTCTTTTCAAATACGGCAGTCCAGGGTATCTGTACGCTTAATTCAAGTAGTCGTCCCACCCGTCATCGTCACCCTCCCTCATCTCGACGTCAAACTCCGTGTCCAGCGCCGCCTGGCCCTGCCGGATCAGCGCTTGCAGCTCCCCGTTGAGCTTGTCGAGCCGCGACGTGTTGCGCTTCTCGGCCGCCGCCCGCTGGGCCGCCAGCCTCTTGGCCTCGTCGTCCAGGCGCGGGCTCAGCTGCGGGTCCATCCGGCTGGGGGACTTCCCCCGCCCTGCCGAGAGGCTCGTTGCGCTCCGCCGGTGGCCGGCGCGCGAGGGGGTGTTGGTCCTGGGGATAAAGGACGGGGTGAGCGGGGAGTGATGGAGTGAGTGGACCGAGTGGTGGGCTGAGTGGCGGCTGGTAGGTCGGCTGGGGGAGACACGTTGGTTGCTTGGTGACTGCGTGCGGATGTTGGCGAATGGATTTGGGCCGCCGATGCCCAGTCCCAGGCCCTTGGGCTGGGGTATCCGGGAGCCGTTGATGGCGAAGGTCGGGGTTGCCGGTGTCGATGCTGAGGGAGGCGACCGGGGGCTGGCAAAGCTGGCCTCACCGGGACCCAGCGTTGGTGATGCGATAGAGCCGCCCGCAAAGGAGGCGTTTGAGGCCATAGACAACCTTGACGCAGAGCGTGGTGGTTGGATACCCGACTTCTGCTCGAACCCAAAGCGCGGCGAAGTTACACTATACCGTCGTGCAGGTGGGTCCATGGGACCGGGAGCCTTGGTCGGGGTCGAGTAGGGCTTCGGCTGCTGCAGTCGAGACGCCATGTTGGAGCTCCGTGCCGGGATGCGAGATGACGATACTGATGACAGTGATGAACGCTTGGTGTTCAGTGCTGGCCGGCGCGCTGTTGGCGACTGCTGTTCCTTCTCGTCAACCATGACCCAGTTCCGCCTCAGCTCGTCCGACTCGCCAATCGTGCCTGTCTGCCTCCGCTTGGGCGCAGGTCGATCGGTCATTGATTCTGGAGAGCCGCACCGCTGGAAGTCCTGGCGCTCGAGCTCCCGTTGCTCTCGGTCCTGCTGGTGCTGCTGGACCTGCTGCCGCTCGTGTTCCTCCTGCTCCTGATAGCCACGGTATATTTCCTCCTGCCTGTGGTCTTGGTAGTCTGGGATGCTGTCGGGAAGGTAAGAGATGACGTCTGAGGCGACGGGGAAAGCGCCGGGCGGGCTGAGAGGATTGTCTTGTTCTTCAGGATACCGGGGTATGTCGGTGGAGAGACGGAGCGGTGTCTGGTTGTTGACGGTGTTGACGGTGTTGACGGGCTGGCCGTTCGTCTCGTAGGCCTTGCCTCCTCCTGCCTTGAAGCCTTGGAAAGCACCGGCGCCGCCCTTGCAGAACTCCCAGACCTTGCCTACAACACCTCCTATGGCCTGGAAGGCAAATGTGGTCCAGCCTGCTGCGCGAGGGGTGACAGGTGCGGTGGTCGAGTTGGCGAGGCCTGACAGGTCTAGAGAGGGCGCTGACAGGTCGTCGTGCGGCCGCTTTGAACCCAGCTCGAGGCGGCGGCGGTAGTCGATATCCGAGTACAGGCTGTCGTCCAGGGCGGCACTGCCGGGAGTGACATGAGTGCCGGGCGTCTCTATCTGACCAGCCAAGGTGTACCTGTCCTGGCCGCGCGCACTGTCCTCCATCGCTGAAACCTTGTCGTCAAAATACGAGCCGTAGGCTCTGGCCTCATCGTAAGTGCGCTTCCGCCCCAATTTCGGGGCGGGGGTGTTGTTGTTGGCGGAGGTACTGTCCGAGAGCACGGAGCCTGTGGACTTGGAAAGGTTGTAGCAAGAATCGGATGGCGAGAGCGGTGGGCGGAACATGTTGGCGTTGAGGGCGGTGGTGGAGGCGGTGCTCTCAGAGAAGTGGAAGGCGCCTGGCATGTGAAATGGCGACGCAGACGCCATGTCGGGGAAGAGGAAAGAGTCACGGGGCCAGGCGGAGGCAAGCCGGTTGCAGGGACGGACTGGAGAGAAGCGGAAGCGGGGGCCGAGAAAGTGGAGAACCTGTATGTCGGGGCGATGGGGGACGGCAAGGCTCGTGAGGGAGCTCGTGAGCCCTGTTGCTCTCAAGTGTCACGATATGTGGTTCGTCGTGTGTCGAGGCAGAGGTCCCTGTCGTGTGAGGGACTGCCGGGGAAGGATGGAGCTACAGCTGCAGCAGTAGCAGTGGCAATGGCAGTACGGAGTGGCAGTGCGGAGTGGCAGCTGGAGGGTTGCCCCGTCGGTGGATGCGATGTGCTGTGGTGTGAGCTCGAGCTCGAGGTCAAGGGACTCTAGGTTCGGGGTTGTGGTTCACGCATGCTCTGCCACAGCTTGGCGCGAGTCGTGAAGCAGCAGCATTTCCGGGCAGAGCTGGGCCGGACCCTGCGTGACTTCGCTCCCCTCCCCAAGATTACTCTGCGCTGCCAAATCTCCGTCGAAGCCGTCGAGTCGGGGAGTGGCCAGTGTCCGCGGTGGAGCAGTGACGAGGTTTGCGGGATTGTCGAGTCGAGTCGAGGCGGGGCGAGGCGAGGCGAAGAGAAGGGGGAGGGATTCCCGGGGAATGGAACTGTGGTACTGGAACTTGGACTGGAACTAGACTGGGCTGAACTTCTGACAGTAGTCCGAAGTTGGCAGTCTAGTAAATAAATAAAAAAAGGACGACGTCAATGGCGGCAGGGATCATCAAACCTGACCGCAACCAGGGTCCAGCTCCTTGTGTTTCCTTCTCTCTCTTGTTCGTTTCTTGAACAGGCGAAAGGACTGGTGACGATCAGACGATGCTGGAATAAATTTGACGTGTTTCGAAATTGATGGGCGCGTGGGCGTTGGCGTGGGCGTGGGTGTGGGTGTGGGTGCGTCCTCGCTTGCGTGTGGATCGTTTGCTCAAACTGGCGGTCGGCCTTCGCTGCTGCAGGTCTCTGCAGGTTGCTGCAAGATTACAGGCCGTGGTCTCTCGCGTTGGTGGTCGTCAGGGTTTGGGGGTGGAAGTGGAAGTGGAGCTGCCTGGACTGCCCTCATTACTGCCTGCACCTGCACCTGCACTCGACGGAAGGGCCTACACTAAAGTGCCTGGGGCGACGCGGGTCGACCCGAGCAGGCGGTCAGACCAGACGAACACTCCGTTGCTGTGGAGAAACCCGACCAATATCAACAACAGCCTTCTACATTGGAGGAAAAAAATAAGGGGTCACCCGGACAATCGCGACACCACACCAAAACCACACCAAAACCACGTGCTTCGGATTCCACGCGACCTAGGTCGTGTTAGTGCTCCAACCAATTACTACCTACTTAAGTACCTACCTAGGCAGTTTCAACCAGGCCGCCTTGTATATTTGAGACTCGGCTACCAAGAACGGCACTGAGCGCTTTCCCCAAAGCCCTTGCAGCCACAGAATTCAAAGTCAAGACAGATATTTACAGATATTTACGGTAGCCACAGCGATAATATGAATTCCGGGCCATCCACTTGCATATCCCATCGAACATAACACTCCTCGGTCTCAGGCTCACTCTCATCCGCTGGTGCAAGTGGCTGTTGTTGGTCGCCCCTTGTGTTCGGGAACCGCTGTATCACCATGGCTCTCGCATAACTATTCGCTCTCAGTCAGACGAGCCAAGGGCCAGCACCAGCAGCCGGCTTTTCCAACTGCTCCCACTTCTACCTGCCGAAGCGCATATGGCGAATCGCCCAGCTCGGAGCCCGAAAACCCGTCGCGAGTAAAGACCAACATGCAGATATTTGCTGAGGGCGGCCTTCCGGCTATCAGCCGGTGTCTGTTGCCGAATAACCATTTTCAACCCTTACCTTACGATACCCTGACAAGACTCCGGAGCCCATACTTCTCAAACAAACGGATTCTGACCCGATGCTGAGTACCCAGGTATTGAAAGCCACATCGGTAATCCGTTCAAGAATTGCTTGGCCGACGAGTGCCTATTGTGGCCATCGAGCATCCTATATCTTGACGACGCGGCTTCAGCAACTCTTCACATCAAAGCCTCTAGTGGATGTGACGGCGGTTTACGCTGGCTGCGACCTCGCACGTTGTAAGCCAACAGGCATATGTAGTTGGGGCAGGGCACATGGTGACTGGAATTTGGAATAAACTAACTACTACAGGTACTGGAGCCCAGAATTCGTGGGCTCAATGAAATCCTTCTCGGCTCTCAAAACGGGCCCTCCATCCGTCCTGACTGAGCAAGCGGACATTCCCGTAGGTAATTATCCCGCCTTTAGGCCTTGGTGGTTCGGATACTCGGCAGGGAGGTTGTGCTTGCCTCCGCCCAAGAAGTCTTATCGAATTAGAGCTAATAGGTCAGCCTCAGGACAGGAGATACTGTTGCCTTCTTGACTGTGTCATTTTGTATTTCTGCTCGCATTTTCACCACGTGCATGAGCCAGGGCTGCCGAGATGACGTGTCTGCTGGCTGAGACCGGCTGTTCCCACCTCTCCAACCACCGTCCACATCTACAACAACTTCTACGACAGGTTCGGCAGCACCGGCGTCAACGCCCGCATGGGCGCCCAGGTGCGCGTCGAGTCCACCGTCTTCGAGAACTCGGACGGAGAGAAGGTCGTGCTCGCTGCGGACTCAAGGGAGGACGGCTACGCCACCGTCTCGGATGTCTCGTACGGCGGGGGGGCAGGACGTCGCGCCCAAGGGGGACTTTCCAGCAAGGTCCCGTACCAGTACTACACGCTGCTCGGCAGGGACAATGTCAAGAGCAAGGGTGTTGGTACGGCTGGCCAGACCCTCAGCATCTAGACGTCAACTCGAGATGGATCGCACTTACTGAGTTATGCATGTGGGCAGGTTTTGGAAGCCGAGGCCCACGGGTTGATCATGGAAGCCTCATATTTTGGAGGAAGTTTCTTTTGACGCAAGTGGCTATGGACATACTTTTCTATTCTATTCGTGATGCAATCTTCTGGGATGAAGAGACACGCAATCTGGGCACAATACAGTTTATATTCAGGCAGAGCACTTTTTACCACGTTGCGAAATGCTGTGCGATTTCGTGCGCGGCCGCCCGTCCTTCATAGCCACCGGGAGGAAGAGCAATATGTCAGCCACGAGCATTCCAGCCCGAAATAGTGACCGGTAAGGGTGATGATGACATTTCTCAACGGACAATCTCCGAACATGCCTCATCTTTGAGACGCCCAGCAGGAAAAACAGGCGGCCGGATCTGTCAACGCATCACCCACACCTGGCTTGTCGAGACGTAGAGACACAGAATACTTGCGGATTGTGATAAGTTATCTGTATCGACATAAGTCCCCATTTCGACCGAGCGTCTCGTGCTCAGTACCCAAGACGTCTGGGTCTTGAGGGCAAAAGTTGATTGGTCGGACTTTGTGGATCGCCCATTGCTCAGCAGGCAACCAACGGCAACCTAGACATGCCGCGGTACATTTCTTTCCACGATTGACTTTCTTCAATAGTTTGCCAGCTGAGATAGAATTCACGAACGCGAAAGAATGGCTCAGGTAGAACGGGAAAGGTAGGTATGAACGTCAAGACTCAATCATGATTCAACAGACCCCAAAGCTGACAAGTATCGATATATCGCCCAGGTACTTCTACCTCCCCAGTGAGGCAGCATGGGCAGCCCTCAAAAGCTTGAGACGGAGATACGAACAGGGCGTCACGGGGTTATACTCCAACCGGCACACATGGTCAGCCATTCTGGGTGTGTACTTCCCAAACTGTAAGTCCACCCCTAAAAACTAACCCAAGTACCAAACCGTCAGGCCCGTCCTCGTCGTGGAACAACATTACCACCGCAAAACGGGGAGGAGGGGGGGGAGGAGAGGCGGGACCATGGATACAAAGACCACCCTCCACCAAGGAACCAAGTCATGATCAGGCAGAGGCAGGCCCAATGCGTGTACCAAAAGCTGACATCCCCCGCCTCCCCCTTGCCAAAATAAGCCTACGACAATTCCCTACTCCACCTCCCGCCGGGCCAGACAGCGCGGGCCGTCCACTACGCCCGCCTCGACCGCCCCTCCGACCAGGGCCCGCCGGAGCTGGACCACCACATCGGCGGCAGCGTCACCGCCCGGCGCCTCACGCACGACCTCCCCGGGCCCACGGTGCGCGCGCGCGACGTCCTCTGCGTCAGGTGCACGCCCCCGAGCAGCGGCGGCGGCGGCGGCGGCTCCAAGGCCCAGTGGGCCGGCGCCATGCGCGCCGCCGTGGCGCGCTTCCGGGACGTGTACCCCTCTCTGGCGCTGTACTTTGTCCTCGCCGTGGGGCTGGAGTGGATGCCTTTCTACTGGGACCCGGACGGCGGGTCTGCTCCAGGGCCGCCGGCTGGCAGAGGGTTGAGGATGGCTGTGGGCGAGGGTGGTGGTGGTGTTGGCATGGGAGGGGAGGAGGATGTTGTTGGCCGCTGCTGGTATAAGGTCCCCCCCGAGGTGCGCCCGCCGCCTGGCATCGATGCTGGGCACATCGATGAGGAGGGTGTCGTCCGCCCGGACAGGGCGAGGCACCTGGACTGCGTCGCTACGTTCGCGCCGGGGCCGGATGGGGAGTGGCCCAGGCTGGCTTTTCAGGAGGACGTGGACTTTTTGGAGGAGTTCCTTGCGGTGGTGAAGGGTTATGATTACATTGGGGAGAATGACCCGGATCATTGGTGACGACTGACGAGGGGCGAGCGCAGACCAAGATAGGATGCGTCTCTGCTGTTGGTAGTGCAGACGTAACTACGTAGCCCTGCCCGAGGGTCTGGCGGCTCGGGGCAAACTGGGACGTGGCTGAATATCACCTCTGCTACAGCTGCTCATCTCCGCCACGAACACGAAGACTCTTTCTGAAGCTCGGTATCATTATTCTGTACGTCATGCCGACGCTGGATCTATCCCCGTGCCAAACAAAAAAAAGCCTGCCCACACTGTATGTGATTCCCATGTGGCATCAAAACGCCCCGAATCTGAGCATCAGCTGACATTTAAAGTCCCAACATCATTTCCATTTGTAAGCCCCGACGCGGATATGCCGTATGATCAGGGGGCACCGCCGGCACCCTTGTAATACTCATCAACGGCCGCGAGGTGATCCTTGGCGACACCGCCGTCGACACCCGCATCGCCGTGGACGTGGTGCTCGCGGCCCCAGTACGCCTCCCGCTCCTTGATGATCTCCGCCGCCCACTGCTTCGTCTCGTCGAGCGCGAGCCGCGTGGCGACATAGGCGAACTCGCCGAGGTCGAGCTTCCTCTCGCCGCGCTTCTCGTACTCGACCATCTGCAGCAGCAGCTCGACCTTGTCGATGTCGTGGACGAAGTGGCTGTCGAGCGTCTCGCTGTCCTCGTACTCTTGCCACAGCGCGCGGATCTCCTCCCCGGCCTCCGCCCCTCCGAGCAGGCCCTTCAGCAGCCCGCCCGTCAGGTAGTCCATGGTCTCTGCCTCGCGGCGCGACTTCTCGGGTTTGGGCACGCCGTCGACGGGCGTGATGTCGCCCACCAGGCTTTCCGCCATGTCGTGGACCAGGCACATGCGCGTGCACTTGTCGAGGTTGACGCGGCTGCGCAGCGAGGGAGGGGCCAGCATGCTGATCATGGCCATGCGGTACATGTGGTCGGCGATGGATTCACCCCGGGCGATGCCGAAGCGCCGCCAGCCCTCGCGCTTTGTGGTCTTGAGGCGCTCCAGCATGTGGAAGTAGGGCACGGGCGAGGGTGAGTTCTCGGCGGGCGCGCCGGTCGGGATGGTGGCCAGGACCTTGGCGACGGTCCAGTCGCCCGTCACCTTGGGGGTGAAGACGACGGAGGGGTCTGTTTCGGGGGGGCGGGGTTATGGTTAGCATTCTGGTTGAGAGGGTAAAGGAAGCAGCGAGGGGGAGCGTGGTCTGCCGGTACCTGGGTGTGCCTGCTTGATGCCATGTTCGAGGCCGTTGACCGGCTGGTTGTTGACTGCGCTTGGTGACATGATTTCCGTGCGTTGCGTGTTGGTCTCTTGGGGACTGGGAAAGAGAGTGGTATGAAAAGAAGAGTGGCACCAAGCTGAGGGCGTCTCTGGGTTTATATCGTGGGCGCCGAGTATGAGGGATATCAAAAGAACAAGCAGTTGGTGTTCCACAAGGTGCAAGAAAGAGGGATCAACAAAGTAAAGCAAATGCCGGGCGGAAGGAGAAGCAAGGCGGATGGTCGCAAGGGATGTTTGCCTGGAGCAAGAAGGAGCAAGACGAGTCAGAAGGAAAATCAGATGCAGCCCTGACGGGATAATACTTGAGACGCAGCAAACGGGCAGACGGGACGGATTTGTTGTTTGGTCGCAAGTGTGCTTGCATCCGGGTCTGGACGCCCTCGTCGCTAGGCGATCGTCATGGGCGGGGGCGGGGATCCCCCCTGTCAGTGCCTTATCGCCCTGCAACCACGGCAGACCCACGATAGGGGATACGGGGATACCTTAACCTGACAGCACCGCTGACATTTGGCCTGCCCCCACTGGTCGAAGTACCGAAGCAGCCTCAACTTTATTCAACCTCATTTCAACCCCAACATCCACTTGCCTCAAGGCTTGCTCCGGAAGGCAAGCAGCCACAACGACATTTGTTATCCGAGGGCCCTATACTTAAGGTGTCACTTAGCTCATGGCATTTCTTGACCCTAACAAGCCACACCTACCGCCGTACGGAGAAGTTATACCCCCAATGGTTCCGTTCCGGAAGTCAGCCCCCTTGGGCAGACCCGGGAAAGCCTCGATGCCTTCAGGGGGAAGAGCCACAGCTGACCGGTGGGCACCGGAACGGCCTTTCGGGCCACAAACAAATCCAATCACCCTGAGAACCCCCTGTGGCCTGGGCCACATTCCTGACCTCCCTGCTGGCTGGCTGCCATGAGTCTACACCGCCAAGTGGTGAGGCAGACCGACCGCCCAGCTTTATATTCTTTGCCGGCTCAGCAAGACCATTACCGCCCTTGAGGCTTCTCCTACTATGATCTGGCCAAATGGTGGCGGCAATGACCACCCCGAGTCGCGAGGCAGCCATGAAGGCGCATGAGCCGGGGCGATGGCGCTGCTCTAACTACTCCTCTCGTATCCCATGGCTCTTCGCAGCCCGACCGTCTTGACAGCCCTGGGGATGGCGTGATGCTTGTGAGCAGTGCAGGGAGGATCTCTGAGAAGTTTCCGGGAGATGGAATTGCCAGTGGCGAACAGATCGCACCCGTGACGGCACGACCTGCTGCTCGAGTTTGACGAAAGCCCTCGCTATGGGCAGACAATTTCTGGACCAGGTGATGGTAAAGGGTCCTCGGGTACCACACAGGGCCTCATCGGGGGCAGTTCAGACTTGGGGCATGTTCAGTGTGGGCTCCCTTCCTGTGCCTTTTTCTTGTGGCCGCTTTGGGCAGGCGTCTGCCCTACCAGGAACGCCTGTCACAAGCGAGGG
>LJJS01001287.1:10598-36125 GCA_001447215.1 Diaporthe aspalathi
CTTTGGGCAGGCGTCTGCCCTACCAGGAACGCCTGTCACAAGCGAGGGCCGAGTTGGCCGTTACGTCGAGTACAGACGAAACGTGCTTGCTTGCCTGACCAATTGGCTGGCGTTGAAATACCTTGCCTTCAGTGAGGCCAGTACTCGAGCAGCCCACACTCCTAGGTAGTCCACCTGAGGGAATGGAATAAACATTGACGCGTTGCTGTTTCGCGAAATCGCGGCACGTTGTTATTGTCTTGTTTTGTTGTTTGTTTTTCTTCCTCACTTCGCGGGTAAACCCACGGCAGCAATGAAAAAAAGGAGAGATTCAAGCCAAAGCTCGATGTTTTGTTCAAAAATTAAATGCCACGGAACAGAGTCCCATGGACTTTCAACCCAGCCGAAGCCGGAGAGCAAGACAAAAAATTGAGTAAGAGAAAGCCAAGCAACTCCAAACGCCGCCTCTAGGGCGTGTTCGTGTTGCCGTCTTCTCTTTGTATGGTTGGGGGTTGTGTGTGGTTGTATGGTGTAGCCCTGAGCACTTGATATTCCTCCTCTTTCTGTGCAGCGAGCTCAGCACGGCATTCTGATTCCGGCGTCATCGACATCCCATAACAAGGTCCCCATTTCTCCTCTTTCTGTGCTCATCCGAAAGTGTATGGTCGAGTGTGTCGGTCGGTCGTTCGTTCGGTCGGTCGTTCGTTCGGTCGGGTCGTATGCGTATGCGGTCGGGGGGTTTGGGGGGGGGAGTCGAAGTAGAGGTTTGTCGAGGAGACACAATCCCAAATTTCCTCCTCTTTCTGTGCCCGGCCTCGGCTGGCATTCCACTTCCAGCCTCACTAGCTCACGGAACACGTCCCAATGTCCACCTCTTTCTGTGCCTTTACCAGTCTGGTATAGGAGAGGGGTGGCTGTGAGGTGTTTAGCGGGGGGGGTTGAGGGGAGACGATACTTGGCTGTGACGAGAATGTCGGGCCCGCGTGGTGTGATTGCTAGAGGCGAGGGGGTCAGATCTATGTGCGCGTGCAAAGAAGAGGGGACGGTGAAGAGAAGGAGAATGGTTCTGGGTGTGATTGGTGATTGAAATACGGGAAAGATTGAAGCCTTGCGTTTGGGGAGAGGAGGGAGGCAGGAAGGTTGACGTCGGGGTGAGGAAGTAGGATGTGATGTTCGGGAGAGGTTGAAGGTTGACGGTGGGGTTGAAAGACGGTTGACGTGTTTTGTTGACAGCAGGGTGCAGGACGTGAAGCGCGTTCAGAGGCCAGCGGACGAGGGGGAGCTAGAGCTTCAGGAGCTTCACTGAGCAGCTTTGCCTAGCAACTTCAGTTGGGCAATTGTGAGGGAGCGAGCTGTGAGCAGGGCAAAGGGCGAAGAGGGTTGCAGGATGTTTCTGTGGTTGGCAAAGCGCAATGTGATGTTTGAGGGGCTATGACTGATGCAATTCTTGGGCAGAGGTAGTGCAAAGGAGGAGGATCAGTAATTGTTTACCTATCGTCGCCGCCGCCGCCGCCAGCTTGGAGGGGACGCAAAAGTAAACAAGGAGGGAGGAGCGGTGCTGAGGGGGCAAGTTGACCGCGTGGGAGTATTTTGTAACGCAAGGAACCTTTGGAAGAGGCAGTATGCAAGAGCAACTTACAGGATGTCGGCGGTGCAGGTTGTAGGTTGCAGGTTGCATGTTGCTTGTTGCTTGTTGACAGCCTCGCTTCTGAGCTTATGTACTGCTTTGGGTGAGCTCTGGCCGAGTTGCCAGTGAACGCGGAACCACGTGACAACCGCAATTAGCTCTGCTAGACCCCCTGAAGAGAGGTCAATGCTCTCCTGGTGAAGCTCTCCTGGTTTCTCTTGTTGAGACTATCATTTGCCTGCTGCTTGCCACATGCCACGTACTGCTTACTGCCTGGCATTTGCGTACAGAAGCCCGCTCGATGGCAGAGGTGCATCAAGCTTGACACTTCCCTGAGGAAGCCCTTTGGGACTCAATATAGTACAATTGAAGTGCCTTGGTGTTTCATTTCGCTTTGATACGTGAGGCCCATCAAGTCAAGTGCTGGATGGAAAGCTGCGGTCCAAGTGGTCTACAATCCCTCGTCTCTCTCGACTTCTTCCTGAAGTCCAGACCACAACAGACTAGCCCGTCTGCCTTGCGATGGAAAGACTTCTTGATCCCGACGGCTTACACTCACTTCTGCTGCACGACTTCACTGTGCCATTTAATTAGCAGCCTTTGCAAATCATCATGGCATGTGCGTTGTCCCGAAACGCCGCCAGGCTCCGTTGGAAACTCAAATCCCAAGCCAAGTCATTGCTCTGGTGACTGGCAGCGCCATCATCACAATGCGGGGACATCTCCATCAACAGGAGTTCTTCCTCACTTACCCCAAGCAACGAGGGCGAGGTCATACCTCTTCCTCCCAGGGACACGTAGGTGAAAACCGTATACTCTGTCGCCGTCACAGCTGACCTGAGGCTCCTCGGCGATGTGGCCGAGCCAGATCCTGCCATGTCCGCCGCCTGCGCCATTCGCAGCATCGCATTGGCTGTCTCGACCTCACGCTCCTACTCTGCCTGCGTTTCCGCTACCGCCGCCGCCGAGTACGAGTCTATTACCCTACGCCGAGCACCGTCGATTTCCAGTTCTATTTGTTATTTTGTATCCGAAAACCAAACCGCGTAGCCACTATGGCGCGAGAGGACTCCCGGCACAACCAATCTTGGTTCCAAGTACGTCGGAATATTAATTCTACATAAAGGGGGAAAGAAATCAAGAGGGCACTGGCCTCTTCTCTCTATCTATTTGGCATGTCTACGATACATGACCGAAGACCGCACCCAGCATAAATGGTCAGCGATGGAAGCCGGCGGCCCCCGTTCCGGAGCCATCCCAAAGCCTGAACTGTCATGACGGTGGTGGAATCACCGTTTAGAATATCCAGGTTCACTTCGAAACTAACGAGACAATTCAAGTGAGCCAGCCATGTCTGACGAGAGGCTCTCGGGAATCAAGGACAAGGTAGGGTAGATCTGCTCCGAAATACCAGGAAGCACTGGGACGGCTGATCCGGTCGTGGAAAAGGCGGCAAAGCGTGTCTGCTCCGCGCGTGCGCTTCGTGGGAGCAACGCAGACTGTAGAGGAAACGGCTCCAGTAGAGTAAGGACAAAAGATTTTTCAGTTCATCGAAAGCCAGTTTTGTTTCTTCTGAGTCCCTAAATCAAATATGCTTCGTAATTACGAGGTTGATAAACGTCAAAGTTTTCACGGAGGCCGCTGTGGGTGATCTACTCAAGGAAACGGGCAGCAAATGTATACAAGTCGAGATGAGGAGTAACGTGTCTGCAAATGATAGAAGCGGTATGCGACGGATTGTGTTCATACGACGAGCGCGTGTGTTTACGAGTCAATCGACGCGTCTCGGCTATCACGTATGGCTGCAAGGTAAACAAGCCTCACTTCCAAGAGCAAAGGCTCCGGCGCTCAGAATAGGAGAGCCACATGCACACTCTGCGACGATCCAGCGACGAGGTAGCTGTCCATTGCGGAAAGCCAAAGTCCGGAATGCCCCAGCCTATCCATTACGCCCAGCTTCTGCCCACGAGATGAGTAATTGCAATCTCCTCTTAATGCTGCAAAATTCCTTTGTACCACGCCCTCATCTGTTTCGTTGCACCTCCAACCCGATTCAGCTGCCCCTCTAACAGAATAAACTCGTGGGCCTCCCGAGGCCTCATGTCGAGGATCACATTCGTCCCTGGGTTCCGCGCCCGAAGCCCTTTCGCAAAAGACACAATCTCGTCCCTGATTACCTCGCGCTCCCCCACCGTCACCAGCACATCGCCCACCACCGCGTCCACACCGTCCCACCAGGAGCCGTCCTCCACATCCCCGGGCATGGCCCAGCCCAGGACCCCGGCAGCCCCCGGGCCGTGGGGCCCACCGAGCCGGCCCGTCATGAAGCGCGTGGACTGCCTAACGATCTTGGCCGAGACCATATCCAGGTAGGCATTCTCCCGGAACGCGGGCCCGCCCTCCGCGCCGCTCAGCCACGGCGACACCAGGAACNCCCCGGCGAGCCGCTCCCCCTCCCGGAGCGCGACCCTCGGCGCGCCGGGGAGCGGGCGCACCAGGTGCGCCAGCAGCCCGGCGGCGATGTGCCCGCCGCACGAGTCCCCGCCGAAGACGACGTCCGAGGGCGAGACGCGCCCGCCGCCGAGGATCAGGCCCAGCGCCTCGGCGGCCTGGCACAGCTGCGTGGGGAAGACGGCGCCCGGGCACAGGCTGTACTGCAGGATGGCGACTGCGACGTCGTCGCCCCCCTCGCTCTCGCCGGCGGAGAGGAAGGCGTTGCGGCACAGGTTGAGGTGGCCGACGTCCAGCGGGAGCACGAAGCCGCCGCCGTGCAGGAAGAGGACGAACTTAGTCGCGGTGGTGCGATCGCCCAGCCACATGATGGAGCTCTTGCCGTCCGAGAGAGGCTGGACGTCGGGCCTGAGGCGGGCGGAGAGGCTGTTTGCCTTGTTGTTGTTTTTATCGTCGTCGTCGTGCGTCAGGATTGCCTTGGACACTGTGGCGGCTAGCCAGATGCGGTAGATTGTTCCTGTCGGCGGGACGATGCTTTGTAGCTGTCTGGGCGTGAGGCTGTCCACCAGGGTGCGGAGGAGGTTGCAGTATATGAAGGGCAGCAGCGGAAGGCCCCGTAGGACGCACTGCGGGACTGCGTGGAGGAGATTGATGAAGAGTGTTGGCGGCACTGGCGAGTCCGTTAGTAACTATGCCGATGTATCTGTCTGGTGCTAAGGGCGGCATGGCTTTTCCTGACCGATGATGAGGAGCTTGATGAACAAGTCGAGAAGCTCCAGCCAGGGCAGGCGAGCTCGGTGGTATAGTTCGTGAGGTGCCATATTGGTTCGGCAGGCACCTGCAAGGCGATGATTTGACAGAGGTAGCTTGGTTCACGATATATTCGTAGGCATGGTTGACGCCGCAAAACAGGTAGCTCGAATGTTGTGCCGAGCAGATAATCATCAAAAGGTGGTAGTGGGCTGAATCCAAACAAGGAACAACAATTATTTTTGCTAGAAATACCAGATCTGAGACAAAGTTTTAACTTGAGACCAGCCGAGGTTCCCCCTTGCCAGGTAAATCCTTTGAAGGCAGCCGCATTGTAAATAATTGTGGATCGTCAGCACTACTACTACTCGTACAGCTCGTGCGAGGTGTAAGCTGACAATCAGGGCGCAAATATTTTCATGCGTCTCCGGTTGTGGGCTGGGAGATGCTGGCACCTAAGGATGGTCCCACTAATGCATCAAATCCTCCTATCTATGCGGTCTAATGCATGGGCATGGAGTGGCGGACGAGCAAGCATGTACGATTTTGTTTCCAAGACATGAGTGGCTCAGAACTTGTGCAACGACGCACTTTGCATAATAAAAGATATCAATGCAAATCATTCTGATTTCGGGCGTTCTGAGAAAATACCAGCCCGTTCCTCCAGGCTTCCAAGGTTGCTTTAAACATCGGACTTCAAGCCGATTATTGTGAACGCGAACGATCATCTTGTCCCAACCTCGGATGTTTTGGTTTTGAACAATCAGTAACACAGGCGGTTTCTGGTTTCGAAGCAGTTGACATTTTCGATGGAATTCCCGCGATGGACTCGGACTTGTTCAAACAACCCTGAAATTGACAGCTGAAAAATGCCCTCTTCGACCAGCTCGTGCCAGAGGGAAGGCTGGGCTGATTTCTACACTGCAACATGGAATCTGTACGGCCCGAGTTATAATGGGACGCTGTACGTCCTATAGACAAAACGTAACGTTAGCCCCTGAATTGGTGATTTTCATTCAGCCCATCTCCCACACTCGCACTTTCAAGGTCAACCTGCCAGGTTCCAGGAGTGGGTGCTGTGGAATTAGGCAGCCATGTATGAAACGAGATATCGTGGGGGTGAGTAGCTGCTAAAACAGGGTCTTGGGGTTGCTCAGGTGCTGCGGACGTGGGCGTAGGGGTGGGCGTGGGCGTGGAATTTGGGTGATACAAACTTGTGTAACTTGCCCTTCATGGCCGTGTAACCCCCTTTTCCTTGCTTCTATGTGTGGGCTGCCGTCGACTGCCACGGCATGTATGTGCATAACTATGTACCTACGAAGACCATTTGTTCTTCATCGTAATTCTGGCCTCTCACAGTCCGGGAATCTTATCAGACCACATCATGATCAGAATGAGGGAAGACTTTTCATACTTACACGAGTGACAGATATTGAGCCAGGAAAGTCACCAGGATGCTCATCTCAGGCACTGCTGAGGTCCCGTAGAAGACCAGTCTCGACCGTTGCCTGACACGGAAGAAAGAGGTTCCTCAGGCAAGGAAAAGCAGAGCTGGCCGTCCAGCGTCATCTGGAGGGCCTCGCCAGCTCGGATTGCTTGTCTGCCAGCGAATCTCAGGGGCAGCGCTAGACGATGGAAAAGCAACGCTTGTAAAGCAACCCAACCGCCTCGACCAACCACACGCAAGCCCCCGATGCTTCCAGCCAGGAGCTCAAACCTCCATCAGAGTCGTACGGCTGGCTGAGTGACATGTCGATCGCTTTGCCCTAACCCTTTAGCTTTGCCTGCGTCTAAGTCGAGCTTGTGGAGGTAAGGCGACTCTGCCCAACGTCAACTGCCCCGAAAGCAAGCAAGCTTGCTTTCCAAGATTTGGCGCTGAGAGCATTCGCCACCTCCGTCATGCCCCCACCAGCCACAAATGACTGACAGCCACCTCCCTTTGTTGATATCAGCAGCAACCTCACACCCAAATATCTCGGATCTGTCGTCCCATATCGCTGTTATCATTGAACCGGAATTCTCTTATTCCGAATATTGAAGGGAGCCAAGAAAATGTCGGAAAAGACACAAGCACAAGAAGGTGCTGCTGCTCAAGCCCCACCGGCGAGCGGGCCCGCGGCTGGAGGTGCGACTGGGGGATTGCCCATGGCCGAGATCACCCAGGCGGCCGAGGCAGCAAAGGCCGCCGCGCGGTTCCAGGACGCCGCGGACGCGCTCAAGAAGCAGGCCGCCCTCGTCAGAGACCCGGCCGAGCGGGAGAGGTTGTGGCAGGCCGCGTACGCCAAGGAGAAGGAGGCACACGGGGAGAGTAAGAAGGCGAGGTGTAAGTCCGCTCCAGCAAGCCCGGCCCCTCCCATCCATTCGTGACCAAATAATGATGTGGTGGCTTGAAAAAAAGGACGCTGACACGCCCCCCTTTCGTGATCCGCAGTAATGGCATCGGGGTGGGGCCAAGGTACAGGCCTCGGGATCGGCATCTCGAGCGCGGTGGGCATGGGGTTGGGCAACCTCGTCGGGGCGCTCCTCAGCGGCGTCGTCGCCGTCCCCGGCAGCCTGATCGGGGCCGGCGTCGGCGCGATCCACGGACCATGGTATAGGTTGAGCGACGCGGTTGCCGGAAACGGCGGTGGCGGGACGAAGGCTGATGCGGCTGCTGGTCATGACAGGCTCGGAAAGGATATCAACAAGTCGACGAAATCGGACGGGACCAAGGAAGGCACCGGCGCCGGCGGTCAGACGGATGACTCCGACGGGGACGAGGAGGTGCACAAGGCTATCGTCGAGGCTGCGAAGAAGCTCGAGGAGGAGGAGAAGGCGGGGCAGAAGTGAGACGGCAGGCTTTGCATGCGAGACCGCGGTGGAAGAGGATAGCCTGAGGAGGACTGTTTTTCTGACCGAATCGGCTGGAGTAGGTAGGCATTGGGAAGGCAGTATACAGCAAGCGAGCACAGCGATGATTTGATGCCTTCTTTTCTTCCCCAATACGGCTATATTTGAAGCAGTCGAGAACTTCGCAACCTCATTACCGGATGTCTTGTTGATGTTTACCCATGGAGGATATGGCGCACTCGGCTCGGCTGACCCCTGGTTTCGAAAATGTGGAAGAATACACAACATTGCCCAAATTACGTAGGCACCCACAAGACACATCAATGGCAGTGGCGTCAACGAGCCCGAATTCTTCGAAAACACCATGTTTTGGGTCTCGAAGGTGGGCCGGCAGGACAACAGTTGCCGGTGTTGACGGGCACTTGGCCCCTTAACCGCCACCATCGAGCTGGATGAGCACTCGCAACTACTCACTTACCCCAAGCCATTTTTTAGTGGTCAGAATTATTCAAATCTTGTATGCGTGCTGCAAGCAGAGCAAACCAGGAGAAAAACACTGTTCTGTGTTAGAAACAGGTGCTGTAGCTTAAGGAGACTCAAGGCATCTTCCAACACTCTCAGTCTCGGAAGTTCGCATCAAGAAGAACAAATGAGTAGAAGCTATCTATGTTGAGGCCAAAGGTCAACAACTTCGTTCGAGAACATGTGTAAAAGCCTTGTTTCCCCTGGGGTGGTATCAACAATCTTCTAGGAGCCATCAGGCAATCCTCTCACGGCTAAGCTTGGGTAGCTAAGAAAAACAACGCCCAAGCAGTTTGCTCGCAGTGGACAATGCCAATGACGAGTCATTAGAAGAGCGTGCTGGGAAAGTGCTTAATACTTAAGCGAGCACAATACCTAACTACGCTGGCTCAGAACCACTTCAATCATAGCCGTCAGGCCGTGCCTAAGAAGAAAGAAGCAGCCACAAGTGATGACGCTGGATGTGGGCGAATGGACGAAGCGTATTGCACAAACGGTTATATAAAGCATCATGAGGCCATCGCTTAGGGAATGTTCAGCAACATTCGAAGCCCATCACTACAACACCGACTTTCAACAGGAGGTTAGGATCAGTGCTCAGCCCACTCAAGCTGGCAGGCAGCTCTGCCTTAGGAGACAACCTGCATGTGCCAGGGGTGGGCCTCAGCAGTAACCATATAAATTGTCTGTATCAACCAGCTAGACCGACATCAATGATGTGCGGCAGGCACAAAGAAAAGCCTGGCAACTTGAACTTGGTCCAAGTCAACCAAGTAACAACAAAGACATTGTGTATGCACCTGACCTGCACCTGACCTGTTCTGCTTGCCCTCGTCGAACTCAAATTTCACCTCCTTCACCCTGACTGACTTGCATAAAACGCTAGCTCCACACACAAACTTTCTCTCTCTCGCGCCCTTCAAAACCCAACCTCTCTCCCCCCCAGAACTCAAAACCCAATCTCGACCAACCCCACCAGACATCGTCCATCCACAACTCGTTCTTCATCAATCAATCTCAATCGAAGGAAGAGACTCCATCTCTCATCTTCCCAACACCCGTCGTCCCCTTCTGCTCCTGAAGTCGTCTCCCCCTCCACCCAGCTACGCAGCTCTCCATCTCCCTCGAGCTGCCTCCCCAACCACCCATCAATCACCCCTCATTTGACATCTCGCATATCATCATGGCTGGTGTCACTGCCAACCTGGGTCGGGCCCTCAACAAGGGCCGACTCCATTTCGCCCGCCTCGCAAGGCAATGGACGGCAATTCGCACCTCCGTCTCCTTGCATACGAAGCACGCCCTCGGCCGCTTCAAGGCCACAAGGCGCCTGTCTTTCGAGGAGCTGATGGCAACCCCGATACGCGGTGGTCGCAACGGACGCGACGCCGTGTTTACTCGCGCCTAGCGCTGTCGGAAGGCAAGACACATTCCCTACCTCCTACACACCACAGGGCTTGTGCCATCCAACTGCCCACGTCGACTAACCACATGAACTGTGAATGTAGTATTGCCCGTTGTCGACTTCGCACTCGCTGTACCGTGGCGGAGATTAGAGGTCTCCGCGCACGCTCCGCAAGATGCGTCGCCTCAACTGGCGGGCACCCGACAGGGACTACAACTTCGACGAGGACGGAGACGTGGTCATGGCCAGTGGTAATGGTATTGGCCTCGACCCTCCCCTCCCCGTCTACTCCACGCCGCAGATCTCGACCCCGAGAACCACCTTCTCCTCCTACAACCCGCACACCCCCGGCACCTCGGGCTCGACCTTCTCCCAGGTCATCCACGACACCCCGACCCCTGCCAACAATGCCTCGCTGCCACTCCCTACCTTCTCTTTGGGTAATGGTATGGGCAATGCGGCACCCCAACCGGCGCAGACCATCACATCTGCTGCCGCCCAGCCCTCCCTCCAGCCGACACCTCGCCGGGAGCAGGCATCTACTCAGCCCTCCCAGCCCTCCCAGCCCTCCCAGCCTGCTCAGCCTTCGCAGACCCAGGGCGCTGCAGTCCAGCCCGCGGTGACCCTGCCACAGACTGGCGTCATCAGCCACCCAGCTCTGGCCACCGTCTGCGTGCCCAACGACCCTGCCCAAGTCTTCCAGGCTCCACCGTGTTGGCCCATGACCTCCTCGAAAAGATGGGTCGAGATATGGGCAGCATTCGTGAACGGGATGGAGCAGCCATCTGGAGCCCCGACCTCGGCTCGCGAAGCTGCAGCCGCACAGGAGGTTGAGACTGGACCTGCCGCAGGCCAAGACGTTGGTGCCGTCGACGCTGGTGCCGAAGATGCTGGTGCGGTCAATGCCAGTCCCGCCAGCACTGCAGCACCGGCCTACGAGTGGAAGACCAACGATCCATCAAAGGTCTTCACGGCACCAACGGCTCCCGCACCCATCTCCCAGAGGTGGGCGTCGGTTTCGACCTTGGCACATATGGCACCCGGAGTCCAGCCGTGGGAGCCTGCAGCTGCCCCGGCCTTCCAGGTCAACAACCCTGCCGAAGTCTTCAAGGCGCCAAAGGGGCCCGCGGCTCTCGCGCCGAGATGGGCGAAGGTCGAGACCCTGGGACACCTGCAGCCTGGAGTCCAGCCATGGGAGGCCGCAGCCCAACTGGTTTCGTCCAGCTCGCCGGCTGAACAACAGCCCACAGCACCTTCCGTCCAGCCTACAAGGAAAGCTGTTGACAAGAATGCTGCTGTGGAGGAAGAGGCTGCGAAGAAGGCTGCTGCCAAGGAGGCCGCTGAGAAGGAGACTGCTGCTAAGGAGGCTGCCGCAAAGGAGGCTGCCGCAAAGGAGGCTGCCGAGAAGGAGGTTGCTGAGAAGGAAGCCGCCGCAAAGGAAGCCGCTGCGAAGGCTCTGTTCGAGGATTCCAAGGCAGCCCTGATCGGCCAACTTTCCTCCCTTCGTCTGTCTGAGCCCGACAAGGCGCCTCGTTCTGAGGCAGGTGTCTTCGACCTGTTCATGACGGACAAGACCAAGGGCAGAGACTTCTTGCAGCACCTGTCCGAGGTGCCGATGTACCAGCCCCTTAGCGGCGAGCCTGAGAAGTCGGGGGCTATGGCGGAGACTGACCTCGACAAGTACCTGGAAAACCTCCGGGCTGGTCAGAACAGCAACGGCGCCAGCAACCAGCCGGATTCTGAGCAGGGTCAGTCGCAGGGTCAGCCGCAGGGCTCCACGTCGATGCAGCCACCTCCCAACACCCAAGGCCGATTCGAGTTTACACTTGATGAGGGCTCCGACTCCGACTCCGACTCGGACGTCATGGAGGTAGAGGCTTATCCCGAGGCCAGCGGTGAGCCCATCGAGAACGTCACCTCAGGCGAGGGCATGGAAGTGGATACGGAGGACTCTGCTGCGGCCACTGGTATCCTCCCCCAGGGTGACAACCAAGGTGAGGCCATGGAGACAGAGGCATCCGAGCCCACCGACAAGGGCAAGGGCATCGCTGCACAAGGCATGGGCGGCCTTACCCAAGCTGATTTCGGGTTTGGCATTGCTCCCCAGCAGTTGCAGAACCTCTTCAACCCTTTTTCTGCCCCTCCGACCACCGCCACACCCGTCCCGACCCCCCAGATGACCGGGCCCGTGTTCCAGCAGCATTCCGGTGGCCAGATCCCCATCTCCACGGCGCCGAATATGAGCGTGCGCCTTCTCAGGAGAAGACCTACGAGGTCGGCAGCGATGAGGACCCGAATTTCGATGCCACCTTCGACTTCGGCAAGTATTTCAAGCACTCTGCTGGAGCGCCGGCTGCCGGTTCTTCCTCCGCTGCCCCTACTCCCACCTCCGCGACAAGCAGCTCCTCCAAGGCTGCTTCTTCTCCCGAGGCGTCTTCCTCTCTCAAGGCGTCTTCCCCTGCTGAGCACACTCCTCAGCCTTCAGTCCCTTCCTCGCACACTCCTCAGTCTTCCGTCCCTTCTGAGAAGCCACTTCCACCCAAGCCCTCTGCTTGTGAAGACCACGATTCTGAAGACGATTCTTCCGAGGATGATTATTCTGATGATTCAGAAGATGATGACTCAGAGGACGATGTCTCTTCTAACAAGAAGCTCTGGGCGCCGATTCCTTCCCTTCCCGCCGGTGGCTTTGTCATGCCCGTCCTTGCCTTTCCTCCGACCTCAACTACTCCACCGCCTCAAGGTGTGAAGAGGACAAGGAATGACGGACCGACAGAATGGGTCCACGACGAAGAGGATCAGCACATCGGCAAGGTTGCTATTTGCGACACCAAGATGTCTGACAGCCTGCTGAATGTCAAGGACGAGTGGAGGGACATAAGGCACATCAGAAAGCACCCGGAAGACGCTTACGATAAAGCCTACGCCGTGCAGATGATGGAGTCCGTCCTCTACCAGATACTGCCGTGTATCGTGTCTTCGATCGTGGTTGGTCTTGGCAGTGAGGACGAGGAGGAAGAGTGCATAGCAGATTTCTTGGAGGCGATGCTGGAGGAGCCAACGCGAAAGGACACCGTGGGCGAGGGGCAGAAGGGAAGGAAGCTCTGGCTGCCAAGGAAGTTCGAGCGAGCGATACCCAACCAGAAGCTCCGCGATGCGACGACCATCAACGAGCAGGGTATCGCTCTAGTCGACCTGGCATTCGAGCCGTACTGTGACTACGACTACGGCTACGACAGATACCCCGTCCGCCGGACGCGCCTGGTCGACTTCTTCACTTGGTGGTTCGAGGCTGTCTTGATCGACGAGCTCCCTCACCTCGATCTGGGTATGACAGGAGAGGAGGTGATGGCCGTTGCCGAGCCCTTGGGAGCGGCCGTCGAGCAGTACCTGGATGACCACCCTTCCGAGTACTGGAAATAAGCAGTCCATGGAAGGCCGCTTCCCATCTGTGGCAGTACTACTCTCGAAACATTGTCCAACAACGTCGCGACACGTCATCATCGTGGCATCTGCTGTCGACCTTGGGTACTCATCCCGACCAGCTCACATGAGGCACCTCCGCATTGGAGTTGAGCCTCAACCAACTGAGCACGACACGTACCGACAACCTCATACCAATCTACTCCACACCTCTTTTAATTGTGCTGAAACGTGCCGCCTCTATTCTGTCTCGTGGCGGGTAATGAGAGGCTTCACGACGCAGGGAGGCTGTGAGCTCTCACTTCTGATGAAAGACGGTAGGCCTCAGTGGCACGACATGGCAGAGTTTGTTCTGGAAGTATCACTATGGAGACCTGATGAGGAATCATAGACCAGATTGAGCCTTTGTTGAAGCATATAAATGACGAAGCCTCAATTAAATATACCTGCTTCTCTGTGAACGCTGAGAGTCGATAAACTCGTGATGGTAACTTCGGAACCAAAGTCTGGTTCAAACGCTGAAATTCCCGTACCGTACGTGCTTGCCTACAGGCCTCGGACAGTCATCTGTCACAAGGGAAGATATGGGACGCTTTCTGGTAAGTAAAACACTGATTCGGCCCAACTTGTCCGTGCCGACAGTCTCCATCATCACGAAGACATGCCTCTCATGGAGTCACGCAACCCGTCGGCAGGGGTGACGAAGCGCACAAACTCAATCGCGCCTGTCGATATTAAAGACCTCAAGATAGTGAAGGGAGTTCTTGAAAAGGTGACCAAGGAGCTGGGCGTCTCTCGCGCGGCCCTGCACAGCGGTGAGTGCCTCCGGCGAGTCCAAATCCCTGTAGAGTGCCATTCCTCTTGTGCAGAGAGGCCTTCACTGATCACAGGACTAATGTAGCCGCATATCTCAGACCCCATCGCCGTCCCAGGGGCCCGCCTGGCCGAGGCAAGTACCGGCCACGCACACATCATCTCGGCGTACGCAGCCGCCGGGCTCGCCATCAAAAGGCCCCAGGGTACACGCCCCCCGCGCCAGTGGCCAAGGGCTTTCCTGTACGTGGGCAAACATTATTAACACGCGGGTGTCCCCGGAGACGCACATGCTCGCTCAGCACACGGCCAAGAACGCGACGGCGAATCTTCATCGAGGCGGCGGCCGCGGCGTACGGGCGCGCCGGCAGGTGACTACCGGTTCCAACTGCATGGACGAGAGGTATGTGAACAGAGGGAAGGTATGTGGACAGAGAGAAGGTATGTGGACATCATGGCGGGCATCAGCTCCGAGGCACGCGCGCTCGAGTTCTGGAGGCCGGTGCTGGAAGTCGCCGTCAGGGGTGAGGCTGCGAGGGGCGAGGCGGGCTGCTATGTGCGCAACAGGGTGGCCGTGGGCACGGAGTATCGTCTTGTCAGTGGTTTTGGATTCCCTTATATGAGTGGTATGCGCGAGGGCGGGCTAAGTTATGGCGAGATGCTCAAGGCGATGGGTTCTGATGCGATGTCACCGACAAGTGAGGAACGGGATGCGACGGGCTTGACCTGGCCCCTCACAATGCTTGCGCTGGATGTGTACAATTACCAGAATGCTATAAATTTCTCGGTGCTCAGGATCCTTGGAGGAGACATCTCGACGTGTGTCTTTCTGATGGGAGAGGGTAGAGGTAGCGTGAGGTATGAGCCGAATAACCCCCCCCCCCAGCCTGGCCCAACCGTGATGCCCCCCAGCGTGCGGATTTGACCAGGGTTCGGGTGTGCACGTCACGGTACAAGTCAAGAAACTTCAAGGAGCTCCGACGTGCTTGCATCGCCGAGTGTATGTACCAGTCGCGCTGGAAATGCTGGTATTTCTCCCGCATTGCAGTTCCATGAACAACGTCCTCAGAAGAAGAATGTCGAGATTCACGATTGCCAACCTCCCGCGCGTGGAGGTGGCGGCGCTATCGGAAGACCTACTGGCCCTCAAGTCCTCCGACAAGTCGATTGCTGTGATCGACGTCCGCGATGGAGGTACGCAAGCCCAACACCTGGCGTGCATCCCAACGCATTGACGGTACGCTTCTGACCTGCTTTTCTTCGTGTAGATCACATTGGCGGGCACATCAAGGGCTCCCGCTGGGTCCCATCGCACCAGCTCGACGAGTGGATGCCCACCCTGCTGCGCCAGCTCGAGGACACCAAGACTGTAGTCTTCCACTGCGCCCTGTCGAAACAGCGTGGCCCCAGCGCCGCCCTGCGATATATCTGGGAACGCGAGGCAAAGCTGGGCGAGGACTCCGTCGCCCCGCCCGAGGGCACCGGCACACCCGGCCAGCAGGCCTCAGCAGCAGCAGCAGCGCCAGACGCCGGAGAAGAACAACAAGACCAACAAGGGGCCGACAAAGAGAAGAAAACGCCTGTTGCCCAAAAGGTGTGCGTTCTGAGGGGCGGTTTTCAGAAATGGCAGGAGTCCTACGGCCCTGACGAGCGCCTGACCGAGGCCTACGTCAAGGACCTCTGGGAGGACTACTAAGGCCGGTTAAATCCCCCCACGACTCTGGCGCTATGGTCCCGCTACGAGGCCCAGGCTCGCTCTTCCACATGCACGAGAGTTTGGGGACTCGTCATCATTGAACAGGCAGCTTGTATTTATGGTTTGCCTGTGCTACCCGAGACAGAAAGGAAGTCTATCGCAATCCTCCCAAACCCGCCCTTGTTGTTCATTATTTTTTTGGCTTTTGGGTTTCGTTAAGACTTTTCTGCTTGTTTTTTTTTGTCTGATTGTTGGTCGATCCCGAGGCGTTGTGGGCATCACCTCCGCTGGCCCGCCCGGATCCATTCCAGTCTGGCACTGATGGTGGGGAAGGCAGTCGTGGGGTTTCGACAACAGTCATGTTGGTGATCGTGAGCTGGTGGCGACGGCGGCTGCGGCTTCAGTCGTGCCGTTTTGCTGACCCGATCCCTTGGTCAAGTAAGGACACTTCGAGCGCGCTACGCGTCGGCTCTCGACTCTCGACCAGCTGCAGTATCCTTAGGAGCATGGCCAGTGACTGACCGCAGGCTTCATTTTTGTGTGGTCGTGCATGGGGCTCATTGCGCAAATCGCCCCCTCGTGGGGGACGCATGGCACTCTGACTACACCAGCAAGAGCATCACCTCATCTCTGTCGTCTTCTTCGATCGGGGCTCGGAAACCCTGGCTGTACAGCTCTGGGCGCGGGATGATATCCGACAAGCCAAGGTCTGTGGACGGCGTTGGGAGGGTGTTTGACATGAAGTCCCGGGAACTGAAATAAGCGACAAGGTGGTGCGTGATGCCACGGACGGTCACGCTCATGGATTTCCTGCACAGTCTCCCGGCAGGGCTATGGTTCCCTGTCATGCGGCGCAACGGTCAGAAGCTGAAACAGGCGAGACGGCGCGTGAGAGGAGGGGGTTGGAAGGCTGCTCGTACCGTTGGACCTGCTACGGCCTGAGCTGGACGACAGCTGCCGGCAAAACTCAAAGTTGCCGACGCTCTGCGGCGTCGACCACGTTATCCCGTCCTCCCAGTGCCTGATACCCGACGACCGGCTCTCGTACACGAAGATGTTGCCGCTCTTCGCAAGCGATGACTCCTCGGATGCCCGCGCGCGGCGGCAGGTGTGGTACAGCACGCCCCTGAGGCAGGCTTCGATGAGGATCAGGGCGTCCTGGGTAGAGGCTACGTGACCCCGATATGTTGCGGCTATGGCTGAGTCTGGCATCGGTGGCTCAAGGCGGCCGGCCAGGTCGATAGGGATCTGGCGGGCGGTACGGGAGTGCCTTGGGTGTGTAGGGAGGGGCGCAGTGGTTGTGGCGGTGGCGGTGGTGATGAAAATGGTGGCGAGGGGAGAGTAGCTGTTGTAGATGTCCGGGTGCTTTTGACATGCTCGAACCACCATCGAGGCGAGGGGATGCCGCCGATGCTAACGACACCTGGGGACTTGTGCTGCGGGCAGGTTCTCTCTAGTAGAGCATGAGGCAGACTTGCAGAGAGTCCAATGTCTTCTCCGGCCTGTCTGGCTGTCTCTCGGTCTGTATGGCTTACACCCAGCCCGCTCACCTCGCCCGGCATGATGGCGGGGGCGGGGAGCTCTTTTATCGCATGTGAGCCCACGGCTCCCAAGGGCCTCAAGACGACGACGAATGAAGATCTTTTCCGATTAAGTTGGGGGATGCTTGAAGCATATCCCGCAAGGTGGAGCCCTTCACAAGAGCGATACACCAAGCTCGAGCTGAGAGCTCCCAAGGGGCCCAGGACTTTTTTTTTCGAGCAGTCTCCTTGCCCTGCCTCCCTGGCCGGAGCGGGCTGTCGAGGGAAACAAGGTTTCCAAGAACAAGGTTGTCACAGCTCGCTCCGGGCTTTCCTCCCTGGCTCCCCAGCACCCACCCGTTACCACCCTACCCTGCCGAGCCTGCCCAGCCTGCCCACCCCCGGCAGCCCGCGCTCGGAGTAGAGTGTATAATGGGAGGAGAGGGGAGGGGAGGGGAGGGGGGGCCCGGTAGGAGGGGCGGTAGGAGGGGCAGTTAGGGACATGTACTCCGTACCTACATACGGTGGGAGCGGCCTGGTCCCACCATCCCGGGCCATGCCACGTGTGTGGCAGCGGCGGAATCTTCGGGGTGGTGATCAGTGCTGCTCGAGGACACAACGTGATGTGCGTGCCCTGTCGCGCTGAGCGTGTTGTGCAGCAAGTTGAAACAGTCACTCGGGTTGCAGCAGTTAGGCCTAAGGTTTCCCCGAGGCTGCCCGATCTGATGTCTGCGGGATGTGGCTTCGCTCGGATCGCCAGGGAGCAGAACAGAACAGAACAGAGCAGAGCAGAGCAGAGCAAGGACTTACAGACCCAGGGCCAGAAGACGCGAGTGTGGGCTGAGAATAACCGGAGAAAAAAAAAACCTGAGCCACACATCGAGCCGTGACCCAAGATTTCACTGGTTTGCTTGCCAAGAAGAGGGAAAGGAGAGTGAAATGAAGGAGAGACAACCGCCAAGAACCTCCACAGCCCAGCTCTGGTGATTGCAAGACGATGAGACGCTCGGAAAGGGGCGGGTATTGATCGATTTGGAATACTGTACTGTACTGACTGACTGACTGACTGACTGACTGACTGACTACTAACAAAAGAGCCCTACGCGGAGAACAAGAAACAACCAAAAATGGACTGACAGACAAGACAGTGCTCCATACTGGCCCTGTTGACAGGTTGGTTGGCAGATCGGCTCCTCCTCAACGTCCCCCAGAAAACGACAGGTCCCATTCAGAAGGGTTCTGGTTGGTCGCCTGTGGTCCCGGCTGGCGGGCTGAACTTTCAGGCGGGTCGGATCACAAGGGCTCTGTGCAAGCGCTCCCCGTTACAGCACATGCAGCCTGGCCAGCTTTGACGACAGGCGCCCGTGTCTCACAAGACCAATGCTATACACCAGACTACATATGCACATATGGTATGTATGTACTGTATGTACGTATGTATGTGCCACCCGCGTACCGTTGCACACACACACACACATACACACATAGAGTTTCCTGACCATCGATCGGTCCGGGCGCGCAGTTGGATGAGCACCCAAGACAACAAGCACTGCAAACAAGAGAGCTGTCCCCAAAACCTTGATGCGATCCAGAGCTCCGGTCCAGGGACCTGGATATCGGGCTCCCGGATTTACCTCGTGGTCTACTCCTTGAGCGATGTGACGGGGAAAACCCCTCCAACACCCCGGCGGCCACTTGCCATGCCAGACGACCATGCTAGTGTACAACGCTACCACGCAGCGCTGCCTCTTTTCCTCCTTGTTGGGTCTCGAGACTTTCTGCTACACTGGGGACCTTCACTGCCTGACCACGCCTACCCACAAACAGCCCACTCGACAGCCAGAAGAGACCCCGCCCGGAGCCGGCAGGGGTGGGATCAAGCTTGAATCCCTGGCGCTCGCTTGGCCCCTCTCTGCCCTCTCTGCCATGCCGACATGCAGGGACTTTTTTGCGACGTCGGGATTGGAATAGATTACGGTCATTGTTGTATCGTCGCAGCTGGGCCTCGAGGGCTAGCCGGGCCCGGGGACTGTCCTTCCCTCCGAGGACCCTCTCCTCTCGCACAACAAAGTGTACTGGACGACGTACACTACAGTACAACAGTACAACACGTACAATACAGTACAACACGTGTGGTACAGCCACGTACCGACCCCACTGTACTCCGTGCGTACCGCAGCACCACCACGTTGTTTCGAAACAAACTCCGAGGCGGCCGTTCGGACTCCTACTTCTGGTATGCCTGACGGCGCCTGCGGGTGGCTGCCCTGCTGCTGCCCTGCTGCTGCCCAAGCCCACCCACACACCCGTGGGACATCAACCGCCCGTCCCTTGCATCCGGCAGCGCGCCAGCCCCCGGTCAAGACTGTAGCGAACGGGGGAAGACGCCCACCGGGCTCTCCGGCGCATGGAGTCTACGGGTCAGCTACCACGTGATGGAGCTGCAGTCGAATTGTGACCAGTGGATTTGCCGCGCTCCGACTCCGATCAAGGTTGCGCCTCGTTCGACCCTGACCCAACCGTCCGTTTCCCATCTGCGCATGTGGGACCCCGCGAGATCGATCCCACCGCCGCCTCCCCACCACCCACCCCCCTTGATGTCCATCTTGTACACGACCATGTACACAACTATGTACACTCAGGACACTACAATCACATCCATGCGCTGAACCATGTAGAATACAGCAGACTTGAGACCCACCAAGCCCGCCCCCCGAGCGCGGCGCCACAAGGCAGCAGGTTGGGTTGGACGGGGCAGACATAATGACATAGACTACTACGTAGACTACATACTACACGCTCGCTACACACGGTGTCTACTTGGGTACCTCGAGTGCCGGGTGGGCAGGGTGGCTCGCCGGGGTGAGTGAGGCGCAGGCCCAGCGGCAATGCTCGGCGTGGCCTTCTTTCCTGTCGATCAAGACCCTCCGGCGCCTGGGCCTGTGCCAGTGGAGGATCCCGCCCCAGAGGCGCCAAGCGACGGCCAAGTGCAGGTGTTCACCGAAGCATCACAATTCCATTCACGAACCTGCTGGCTCCATCGTCCAGACAAGCGGAGTTTGATGTGCCAAGAGGAGGGTCCTGAGGCACTAGCACCAGAGCATGAGGCATGAGGCATGGGGCATGAGCAAACCACCTGATCCTGTTGAGCCTGGGCTTGGCCCCCGTCCGTCTGCCTGTCTATCTGTCTTCATCCCGGCCGTCTCGTCTCGTCTCGTCTCGTCTCGCCGACTCGTCCGTGTCTATCTCTCTCTTCCCTCCCCCCCCCCCACACACCACGGGCGGGGTTTGAGTTTAATGCCGCCGCGAGGGCCAAGCTGGCCTGGCTGCGAGCGATGTGGGATGGCCTCTCTTGGGCGCCAAGACGCCGCGCAAGCAGGCGCCGCCAGAGGGGAGCAGGCGATGCTATCATGACCGCCGCCAAGGCCAGCAGCGAGAACACAGCCCGCCAAGGCTGTGCGTGGTCCTCTCTGTCCCATCGCATCGCTCCAGTCTGCTGCCCGTTATGGCGTTATAGGCCTGTCTGCGTCTGCCCATCTTTCATCCGCGACAGCCCGTCGTCGTCAACTGCCAAGCCGAGGCGAAATGATCAACTTGGCCGGCGACCAAGCCAGTCCAGTCCAGTCTAGCCATACGAGCCTTGCTTCGTCAGTCCGCCGTGGCTTTGCGAGACGGGATGATTGCGAGGCCGCCGCGCGGGCATGGCGCTGTGCTGTCCTGTTCGCCTCCACTAAACCGGTTTATAGATAGCATCGATCTGGGCCCCCCTTCGCCGGGTCAATGCGTGGCTTGCGACCCCGTCGTCTTTGTTTTTGGAGAAGGAGGAGCAGCACGCGTATTACGTACTAGCGAGGCGAACGTTTTTTTCCCCCTTCTTCTTTGGTCCTCCAGCTTCCTACCTCCCCGGGCAGGTCGAACCGGCGGGACGGCGCGCGCATTGAAGCTTCGATGGGATATGCGGCTAGCACGTAGTCCTTGTTTTAGCAGGCGGGCACACTGGGGGACCAGCCCTTGTGCTCTCTACACTATGTGCATCTGGTACACTACGGCAGCACGGCACCTCCTTCTGGCGGGTACTTTCTGCTACTAAACCATCCCCGCGGGCCTAATGCGACCAACGCCTGCCGTTGGGCAGCTAGTGTGGTTCATGCACATTCGTAAGCCATAATTCAGCCTTATTAATCTATCCCAGGTAGTCTACTTTCTCATAGCGGGAACGTCGCCCGACGATCAGGAAAGAGGACGTGCCCGCGCATCTATTTTGCCTGACCGGGCTGTGTGGCTGGAAAGCCCGCACCGTCTACACGTATCTGTTGCATGCCTCGGCTCTTCCGGTCCTAGGGCTGATACAGGGTTTTTTGGTAGTGACAACAATAGCATCGTTTCTCTCACCGGCAACGGCCCATCAATGCTTACTTTCGAGCCTCTTTTTTTTAGACATCTCTTCCCTTGCACCCTACCGCCCTTCACATTGTCTCGTAAACTCTAAGCCTAGCGAGGTGACATACCACATTCCCACCTCATCGGCGAATATGTGGCCAAGCGTTACACTGGCCTCGCCCGGAGCCGGAGAGACTTCGGTCAGCAGTCGACGAGACTTCGGCCTTTTATTCGATGTCCGACCCGGACACTTTTCTCGGAAGCCTCGCTCCGCCTCGTCCGTGGGCGATCAGTTGCCCGGAAGTTTCGGTGAGAGTTTACATGTTTCTTTTTTTTTCTATTCTATTCCCATCGTCCCCTGGTCCGCTCGCCTCAATTTGGGGGGTAAAAGCCATCCTGCGCCCGCAGTGACTTCTGGAAAGGTTATCTCGGACCCTTTAAACATTGTTAAGCTTGGGTTGCTTGGCCACAACCTTGCCTGCCCATCCCACCCCCTCCCTCCTCCACCTCCCCTCCTTAGCAGGCCCGGGGATGGCCAGCATCCACCCGCGCGGCCCGTGGTTCACCGCACCCCGTCCTTGATCTGATGATGGTCCGTCGCACCATCTGGGGAGGGGCGGGCGGTCGTCGCCTATAGGCGCATATACGGGGAGGGTCGCACGCGCGCTCCTCGCACCCCCTAGCCAGCTGCCCGCCTAACAAAATAATTGGCCCCTGTGACCCTGGTGCCCACGACCGCCGGGCGCAAACCAACGCGTGGTTCTGCCCCGACCTTCTGCGAGCCATATCACCAGCCAGCCAGCCAGCCCTTCGGATGTCGTGCCGCCGGCCCCCATGCGTAGCTCGGTAGGATTTAAGGTTGAGGCTCAAGCGGGCAGGCGAGCTGCACGAAGCTGCACGAGCTTCTGCGACTAATAAATTTAAAGGACAAAAACGGCGGCGGGCGGGCGGGCTCCACCCTACTTAGCAAGAGTGCGTCTTTTGCTGGCCTGCTGCTCCCACGGGGCTTGCACAAAAAGCTTAGTTGGGATGAATAGAACGTTGAGCGCCGTCCGCCCGTAATCCGGCAAAAGCTTAGCATGTTGGGCAGAACCAAACCCACGTCCGCCGTGCACATACGCTCGTCAAAACACAACAAAGTGCACATCACTGGCCGAACCAGACGCCCCCTTATTAACTGCGGGTGCTAATCATGGTAGAGTCCTGACGGGTGTTTTGCAACCCAACCTTATACTGAGTCCCAGCTCTACGGCGCTGGAAGCGTGTGCTTAACCCCGAGGGGGGGAAAGAAGTAAACAATCAAACTAGGGCCGGGGGGGCTGGCCTTTGTCTTCTCCCTGGTTCCGCGGGACTGCTGCCGCGTGAGCCTGTTATCTAGCCGATCAGACAAGTCCGTACGATCTTGCCCGCGACGTCTCCGCGGGAAGTGGGGACCACGAACTACACTACTACTGGGTACAGTACGAGACAAAACTTTAAAAATAATCCAGGTTCCGGAGACTGAGCTTCCCCGGCGCCTGGTGCTGCTCCTCCTCCTCCTCCACCTCTCTTGCTCCGGGGACAACCTCCGGGCGGCCATTGGGCCCCTTGACCCCGAAGCCCTATCGCCTGACACTGCCGCAGGTGTGGGGTCTTCAGCTGTGTGAAGAGAAGGGCTGGACGGTTATAGCCGGCAACGTTCGTCGCAATCCTTGACCCATGGGACGCGAATGCGAAGGTACTGTACATACGTACGTATGCGTCGAACTGGATGGACGGATGACTGGCAGGGCAGACAGGCAGGCAGACCCGCTGGCCTGATTTACGCTACGCAAACACGGTGATCTACGCCTTGTATGTGTGTGTGTGTGTGTGTGCCAAGCTGGTGCGTGGAGCACCGCCAAGCCCCCCAGACATGTCGGCAAAGAAAGCGCCAGGGCCCCAGGTATCGTGCATGCGCGCCTGGTGGGCGTGGCGGTTTTGAGTCTGCGGCCCCATTACTCGGGTCCAGCGGGCGCTCGGCGTGCCAGAATCATCATGCCTGCCTGGCTGCTGGATGGACCGACCGCCCGTTGATTTGTTTTGTTCCCACCTCGCCTACAGCTGCTGCTGCCGGGAAAAGTGCCGCCTGTGCGGTGACGGATAATAATAAACAAGGCTGTCTGTCACATCAAATGGGATGGATAATGCTCAGCCGTGACCCAACCACCACCCCCCCTACCGCCACAACAGCGTGGGTTCGTTCCGAAGCTTGGGCTCCCGGGCAACTCTAAAATTACATCACCGTCTTAGCGGAACCTTGAAGTTGAGCAAATAACGTTGCCCAAGGTTTGCCGCACCTCTCCTGCACGTTGAGGTATTGTTGGGAGCAGCTGTGGTAGTTCTGGGCGGAGCATCGGCCTAACTACTCCCCCCACTGCGGCCGGTTTGCGAGATGAGAAAGGATAGCAGCTCGCCGTCCTCGTTTCCTCGTGGCAGGCGCCTCGGGTCCGCGGCGGATGGGAGGAGGGGGGATCCTCCCCTCGGAGAATAATGATTCAAGAACAGATCTCTTGGGGTGGGAGAGTCATGTCCTTTTTGTATGGAAGTCCGCGCGGTACATAAACGTATCCACGGAGCAGGTACGTACCCCTTCCAACAAAGTCCTGACGCATGTCGTGCATCGAGCCGGAGCCGAGGGCCGAGGTGGGAAGAGCCCTGGGGGAGGGGGGCGGAGAAAAGAGGTGAAAGGGCAACGCCCAACCCTTGCATCTCCGTAATCTCCATTCGTAGGCGAGTGGACTCGCTTACTATGGTCAACCCAGGAAATAAAACCCCCTAGTCATGTCACTCGGAGCCCCACATTGCTGATCCCTACCCAATTTGTATACCAAACTATAGCCTGATTCTCACCACTTCGTGTGCCAACCGTCTGCTGCAATTACGTCCTTGCAACGCTCTGGCATACTTGCAAGAAGCGTCTCAATGAAGCTATCGTCAATTTGTTCCCAGGCTTCGCGTACCCATTGCCGTAGCTGGTCATACGAGGGCTTCTCGATATGCCCGTACTGGTCTTCAATATAATCCTTTATCCGGCACCAAATTGTCTCTATTGGGTTGAGGTCTGGGCTGAACGGCGGCCATACCATTATCGTTACTCCTCTTTCTTGCAAGTCCTCAAGTGTACCCTTTGCAGTATGGGCTCGGGCGCCGTCTTGCATGAGAATAAGCTCCGTTTGTAGTTGGCGCCGGCACATCGTGATCCAGCCATCGATGAGAGGGACTGTGTGTTGACGATATGTTTCCTCTGTTATAGTGCCCCATTCCTTTTCCCAGAAGAGGCAGGGCCCCTTCTGATGGCCAGGGACGCCTGAAAAACAGGCCCAGAACATCCAGCCGCCCTTCCGTTGGTGTTTTTCGACGATACAATCAGGGTGCCAAATCTCGTCGACTTTGCGGGTTACGTATTGCTTCCGATGGGGCCCTCCAGTCACCCACGTTTCGTCGGTCCAGAGAACCTTCGCCCACTGCTCAGCAGTCCAATTCTCGTGGTCCCTAGCCCACGCAAGGCGTGCCTGACGGGTCTTCTCGGTGATGGGTGGTTTTCGTCGAGCAACGTAGCGTTTGTAGCCAAGGCGGCGAAGCGTTGAACGTATGCAATAAAAGCTAACTTGAATGCCGATAATTATGATCGAGAGGAGGGATAGATGGGCCCACGAGGCCCGACGACCTAGCTTCGAGCCAGTAACGTATGTAATTAGGCGTTGAGATTGCTCGTCAGTCAGTACAGGGGGCCTCCCACGCTTGTCCCAGTGGGTATCGTCGTCGGTTGATCGGAGGGCATAGCGAATTTGAGAGGGCGTAAATCGCTTCTCGCAGCGGTGATAAATCTCGGTTCGGGACAACTTCCCTTCGAAATGGAGGGTCCGGATAAGCTTCTTATCGTCAGAGGTCAGTTGACGTGTCGAATAGCCCTTCGGGCGTGCCATTTTGAGGGCGACGACGAGGTTGGCGATAGAGGCAAGTTGCTTTTCTTTTCGAGTGCTGACGAGAAAATTTCTGTTAGGCGGGTGGGCCAGAAGTTCGTACTACACCAGAATTAGTATGGTGGCGGAAACAGGGGCCCCTGACGGTACAAAGCAGGGGGGTAAAAATTACGCCCCCAACCATAGTA
>LJJS01001294.1:7822-18340 GCA_001447215.1 Diaporthe aspalathi
TAATATTATTTAACTATTACTATTTAATTATATATTTTAAATATAAACTCCAATTAGCAAGTTAAAAAAATTTAAAAAACCTTAATTATTATATTTTAACTGCTTTTATTTATATATTACTATGCAGACTTTAAGCAATATTATATATAGACCTTTTTACAACTTATACAATATCTGAATTCGGAAACCACCCTTAGCAAAACCTCCAGCAGGAAATGGAAACCTTAAGCAATAGCTCTAGCAACAATAGGGGCTCCTTAATTCAACTTTAAGAACTTTACAACAAAGTTCTACGCCTAAAAGCTCTCTCAGACGCTCAGGCCCTATAGAACAAAAAAAACGGAGCGATTTAAACAGAAAGTTAAAACCCTCTAAGCCGCTACTAATATTATTAGCACTTTGCTTTAAAGCAAAAATACTGTAAAGTTTAATAAACCAACTTTTTATAATAGAACCCCGGGATAGTTATAAGCGCACTTTACCCAGGTACAGGCTTACCAACGCTTTAACCAAATAAATATATAGCCAGATAGCAAGCGGATTATATATACCGCCTCCTTTTTAAAAGGAAAAGGTTTTACATAATTTAAACCTTACCTTACAGACTATATTAATGCGGAATCTTTTAAAAGATATAAGCAAAAAATATAAAAAATGTTTAGCAAATATAAGAATTACAAAAACGCCCTCTAAACCTTATTTCAAAACCCTAATAAGGAACAGTAAGCAAAAAGGGAACTCTTAAAACTACAACAGAAAGGCCCAGCATTGGCCTACGCAGCAGAATTTAAAAAACCTGCGCCTAAATTAACTTAATAAATAAAATCAAAACTTTTGCATTTGATTAAAAACTTAAAAAAGAAATAAAAAAATAGCCTAATATAATAAACCTAATAACTTTTTATAGTATGTTAAATTAGCTATTAAAATTAACAACCGGCTTTATAAAAAACACTAAAAAAAATATAGCAATAACTTAAGTTACTTTTAACAAAATAACAACCTAAAAAACAAACTTAATACTAAAAGAAAATACTGCTGTAATAAGTTAACTTAATAAAAATAACACTCAGGCTTTATAAAACTTAATGCCGCTTAAAAAAAGCCAGCAAATAAAAAAAACATTAAATACTACAATTATAACAAAATAGGACACTTTGCTTTAAAATATAAAGCCCTGAGGAAAAACAGGGACTGGAAGTTAGTACCAAAAAGCCTAAAGCCTAACGCTTTTAAACAAGCTAATATAGCTTTACATACAAAGGTACCCCTATAATTTAAACAATAAAGGGAAATTATAGCTAAATACTGTACCTGTAAAACAGCTATATATAATTAGTGCCAAAAATACCCAGATAAGAACCCAAATAAAAATTATAAATTTTATAACCCCGATAAGGAAGCCTTATATAATAACCTTTACTTTAGTAAGTATAAAAAGGAGACATATAAAAAACACACATATAATAAAAAGAGATAAGCACTAAAGCCTTTATTAGTATATAAGGTGCACTAATAAGTGCATGCCTCCCTTAACTAAACAGCATGCTATAATAATAACTGCCTGGTATATAAAAGCAATAAAAAGGGAGCTAATTAGTTTCCCTAAAAGCAAACAATTATAGTTAAATAACGGAAAAAACTTTTAATCTGTAACCCTAAACAGGAACTAATAGGAACTATCCCTTAAAACCTACTTGCCCCTTAAACACAGCAAAAGGAACTATAAGCATATTTAGAATAAGCACCCTTATTAGCCCCTAAAGCTAATATTACAGAGATTACTATAGCAAAATGAACCCTTATATAAACATTACAGAATATAAAAAAGGAGACTAAAAAAGAAAAAAATATAAAAAGGTTTTACTTAGCATATATATAGCACCTAAATACCTTTAAGGCCTTATACATTTATAATAAATATAAAAATAATGAAGTAATTAATAAGCGCTTAAATTTTAAATATAAGTAAAAGCTTATAAAAGCTTATTTTAATAGTTTATATATATATATTATATAAATTTTATAATAAAGTTAAAATAGTATTTATTTAATTATAATTTAATATATATTTAATATAATAATAATAAATAAATAACTTACTTATATAATTTATTAATTTTAATTTTTTATTAATTTAAAAATAATATATTATAATTACTATTAAATAAATATTAAAAGTTTTGTAAAATAACTATTTAAAAGTTAAAATAAACTTTATATTTTAGCATTATATAGTATATATTTTAAAATAAATAGCCTTCTATATGTTATAAAAAACTTTTTAATTATTTAAATAAAAGCTAGTAATAAAGTTAATAATAATAATATATATTAATGTTTTTAAAAATTAAATAAATTATAAATTATTAATTAAAAGTTAGTTATTTTATTATTACTTTTTGCAAATATAATATTTTTAATATATTTAGCTATTAAATAACTTTTTTAAAAAATGTAAATTGTTTAAATTAGTTATTATTTAATTATATTTAAAATAGCACTTTTTTTATAAATATTACTTAAAAGCTAATAATAAAATAAAAAAATAGTTTAGTTTTAAAGTAAATATAATATTTTTATTATATTTTTTAATATTTAATTATTATTTTAAAAATAATATTATTATTAAATTTTTAATAATTCTATTATAAATTATATTTTATTTATAAGCTTTTATAAAGCATTAGCAATTTGCATTAAATATTTATATTTTTTTATAATCAAAACTATTATTCAAATATTATTAAAAATAGTATTTAATATAGCAAAATTAATCTTTTAGCGTTTTATATTATTACTTTTAACTGCTAATTTAAATAATGCATTTAATAATAGGTTTAGCCAGCTTATAATATAATAAACGTTAAAACAGTACTTTAATAAATAAATAAATACATTTCTTAAATAGTAATTAAATTTATTTATTAATTTAATATTTATATTTATTTAATTTATACTTTTTTATATAATATTAAATATATTATATTAATATAATTAAAAAGTTATAATTTAAATAAATAATTATTTAAAAACGCTTATATATTTATATAAATTATATAATTTTTATTATTAATCATTTATAATTTAATTTAATTTATATAAAATATTAATTAAAAAGTATAATCAGTTTTTTATTATATAATAAAATTATTGTTCAAGTTTTTAAATATAATTATAATAAATATAAAAATACATAATATTAAAACTATATTTTAAAGATTTATTAATTTAAAACGAAATTGCTTTTTTAAATTGATATAATATAACTGCATTTCTTTAATATTAATAATATTTAATTAAAGCAATAATAAATAATTATTTAAAACTATTTAGTTATTTAAAAATTTTAAATTAGTTATATCCTACCCCCTTTTAATATTATAAATACTATAGTAAATGATAAATATAAGCAGCGCAAATAAATATATTTTATTAATATATTTTATTTATTTTGAAATATAAAGCCTTTTATAAATTTTATTTTATTTTATTTTAATTCTTTGTGAAAAAAAATATTATTAAATATTAAATTTAATATATTACTATTTATTAATAAAAATGACTTTTATATATAATTTTAAATATATTAACAAGGCTTTTATTAATTTATATAAAAAATATAATTTAATCTTTTTAAAACTTAGTAATAAGTTTTTATTATAAATATAAAGTTTATTATTAGTAATATTTAAAGATATATTAAAAGGAGATTTAATATTAAGCAATTTAAATATTTTATAAAAAATATATAATAGATGTTTTTTATTATTAAATTATAAAATGATGCTGTTAGTTTAATTTTAAAATAATTTAATAATTATATTATATGTAATATTTAAATAAACCAAAGTATTAATGTTTTTAATATTTAAAAGCTTTATTAAAATGTTTTTGATATATATTATTTAAATTAAGTTATTTATTAAAAACATAGTAATGTTTAATATAAACAGCTAAATATTAATAATATAGTTTTTTAATTATATATAATTTAAAATACTTATATTATATTTTTAAAGTTTTTTATAAAATATATAATATTTTTTTCATTATAAATAATATTAATTTCAATATATTATAATATTATTATTTAAAAAATACAAGTATATTAATATTATATAAAGTATAATAGTGTTAATTAAGCAGTTTATAGCTGTTTTATAAATAAAAGTAAAAGTAAAAAAGTTATTTTTTAATAAGTTAATATAATTAATTAGCATTAAAGTTATAACTTTATATATTACCGGTTATAAAGTAGTTTTTATTAATATAATTAATAATTATATATTTTAAATATAATTATTATTAAATAAATATTTAGCTATTAACTAGTTATTAATAATAATTTAAGCTATAGTTAATTGAATTATTAGTTTTAGCTTGCTATTAGTATATTTATTTATAATATATAATATTTAAATAGCTTTTTTTAAAAATATAATAGTTACAGCTGGTTTTTAGCTACTAAACTTAATAAACGGGTTTATATTTAAAGGATATTTAAAATAAAATTATTTTAAATAATATAATAATAATAATTAAAAGCTATTAAAGTTATATTAAGTAAATATTTAAATTAACTATTAAAAAGCTGTTTTAAATTATATTATTTAATAATAATAAATACAAGTTTATATAATTTAACTTTTCACTTTAGATTATTAAAAGCGCTAATTAAATTTAGCAATTTAATATAAAAAAGGGCTTAAAACAAATATTATTTTAATTACACTTTAATATTAAAATGCTAAAAGCGATTATTATTTTAATTATTTTAATTTATATAATATTAAGTTATATATTAAGCTATATTTATTTAGATTACGTTTTTTAATTTGTTAAGCTAATTAAATAAGTTTTTATTTTATTTATAATTAACTGCTTTTTTATTTTTAAAATTACAATATTATTTTTTTATACATATTTTTATTTTTAAAAATGTTTTATAAGTTTTATAAGTTTTTTATTTTATTTATTAATTTTATTATAGCTTTTGAAATATTTATAAAGCTAATAAATGTTTTATTTTAATTAATTTAATTAATTAAAAAAGTATTATTATTAAAAATATTTTTTATTTTTATTATTTTAAAATTAACTATTTTAATTATTTTATATTTAAAGTTTTGTAATATAACAAATATATATATATTTAAAAGCTATATAATAAAAGTTTTATAATTATAATTTATAAATTGCTTTTATTTTTTATATTTATAGCTTTTTTTGAATAATTTTATAATTAAATATTTATTATTTAAATAAAAGCATTTTAAAAAAAGCTTTTTGTTTTTTAAATAAAGTTTTAAACTGCTACAAGTTATTTAATATAATTGCAATATTAAAAATGCTAAGCTAAAAAGTGTTTTTTTAAATTATTTTATTATAATATTTAATTATTAAATAAAAAAAATATCAAAGTTATATATCAAAGTCATATATCAAAGTTATGAAAAGTAAAAGGTTTAAGTTATTATTAATATATAATTTTTTAAAGCTATAGAAAATTTTAATTAATATTTTTTATATTTAAATTTAAATAAATTAAAAGTTTTTATAAATCTTTTTATTATATCTAATAATTTAATAAAACTTATAAATAATTTATTAAATTTATATTAAACTTTTATAAATTATTTTTATTTATGTATTTATTTATTTAATTTAATATTATATTATATTATTATATATTTTATATTTAATTGTTTTTATAATTTCATATTTCAATTTATAATTATTAAATTTAATATTTATTATTAATTTAACTATTATTAATATTATTTTTAATATAAATATATAAAAAATTAAGTAAAGTTTTTTTAATAATAAAAGTTTATAAATAGTTATTAATATTTATTTTTTAATTTTTTAGAATTAAAACATTATAAGTTTTAATTTATCTTTCATAAAACAAATAAATTATATTTTTTTAAAAGTTAGGTTTTAGTTTTTTATTGTTATTATTATTTGCTTTTATATAAATTGAAAGTTTATTTTAAGCTACTTTTAAAGTTTTTTATTTTTTTTATATAATTTATTATTTAAAATATTTTTAATTTTTAATAAACTTTTTATATATATTTAAATTATATTTATAATTAATATATAATAATAATATATAATTTATATATATATTTATAATATTATATATGAATTATATTAATAATAATAATTATATTTAATTATTTAATAATAATTAATGTAATAATATTAATATTATTTAAAAGTTTAATAAAAATATTTAATTAATTTATCTATTTATAAATATATTATTATTAATAATTTATATTAATTAGTAATTATGTATACAAAAGCAAAAAGAATTTGTTTTATTATATTAGTTTTTTTATAACAGATAAAATTAATATATTTTATAAATGTATTTATTATTATCACGACTATAACAGAAATAGGAACAATAGTTAGTTTTGCAAAAGGAACAACCCTATTTAGCCAGCATACCGGCCAGGTGAACGGCACAAAAGCACTTAGCCTCCCTTACGTGATTTAATTTCAGGATTAAAGATAAAAATAGGATTACTAGTGCTTACTAGGCCTTAATAAGCACTAGTAAGCTTTAATAAGTAATATTAAGCTTTAGCAAGTTATAATAAGCTAAGCTAAAATACATATATATATATATAAATATATTTATTATTAAATAATTAAATAATATAAATAACTTTTTAATAATTAATTTAAATATTTCCTTATAAATAGCTTTTATTACCTAATAATTATTATTAATTTATAATATTATTTAATTATTATTATTTAATTATATATTTTAAATATAAACTTTAATTAATAAGTTTAAAACATTTTAAAAAATTTAATTATTATATTTTAAGTATTTTTATTTATATATTCTTATATAATCTTTAATTAATATTATATATAAACCCTTTTATAATTTATATAATTTTTAAATTTAAAAATATGTTTTATTATAATTTTTAATAAAAAATAAAAACTTTAAATAATAGCTTTAATAATAATAAGAGCTTTTTAATTTAGCTTTAAAAGCTTTATAACAATATTCTACGCTTAAAAGCCCTCTTAGACGTTTAAGCTTTACAAAATAAAAAAATAAAGCGACTTAAGCAAAAAGTTAAAACTTTTTAAGCCATTACTAATATTATTAACACTCCGCTTTAAAGCAAAAAAACTATAAAAGTTAATAACCTAATCTTTTATAATAAAACCCTAAAACAGTTATAAGCACACTTTATTTAAATATAAGCTTATTAATACTTTAATTAAATAAATATATAGCTAAATAGCAAGTAAATTATATATACTGCCTTTTTTTTAAAAAAAAACATATTTTATATAATTTAAACCTGATTTTATAAATTATATTAATATAAAATGTTTTAAAAAAGTATAAGCAAAAACGTGAAAAATATTTAGTAAATATAAAAACTGTAAATATATTTTTTAAATTTTATTCTAAACCCCTAATAAGGAATAATAAGCGGAAAGGAAACTTTTAAAACTATAATAAAAAAGCCTAATATTAGCCTATATAGCAGAATTTAGAAAAATCTGCGCTTAAATTAATTTAATAAATAAAACTAAAATTTTTACATTATATTAAAAGTTTAAAAAAGAATAAAGAATAAAATAGCTTAATATAATAAATTTAGCAACTTTTTATAATATATTAAATTAGCTGTTAAAATTAATAGCTAACTTTATAAAAAACAATAAAAATATATAATAATAATTTAAGTTACTTTTAATAAAATACTAATTAAAAAAATAAATCTAATATTAAACAAAATATTATTATAATAAATTAATTTAATAAAAATAAAATATAAGCTTTATAAAACTTAACACCGCTTAAAAAAGGTAGCAAATAAAAGAAATATTAAGTGCTATAATTATAATAAAATAAGATATTTTGCTTCAAAATATAAAACCTTAAAGAGAAATAAAGACTAAAAGTTAGTATTAAAAGGCTTAAAGCTTAATGTTTTTTAATAAGCTAATATAACTTTATATATAAAAGCACCCTTATAATTTAAATAATAAAGGAAAATTATAGCTAAGTATTATATTTATAAAATAGCTATATATAATTAATATTAAATATATTTAAATAAAAACTTAAATAAAAAATATAAATTTTACAACTTTAATAAAAAAGCGTTATATAATAGCTTTTATTTTAGGAAATGTAAAAAAAAGATATATAAAAAGTATATATATAATAAAAAGAAATAAGCACTAAAGCCCCTATTAGTATATAAAGTATATTAACAAATATATATTTTGTTTAGCTGGACAGTATATTATAATAATAACTGCTTAGTATATTAAAGCAACAAAAAAAGCTAATTAGTTTTTTAAAAAGCTTAAATAAAAACAGACTATTATAATTAAACAATAAAAAAACCTTCCAATTTGTAACCCCAGACGGGAACTAGCAAAAACTGTCCCTTAGGATTTACTCACCCTTTAGGCGCAGCGAAAAAAACTATAAATATATTTAAAATAAGCACCTCTGCTAGCCCCTAAAACTAATATTACAAAAATCACTATAGCAAAAAAAACCCTTATGTAAATATTATAAAATTAAAAAAACAAATTAAAAAAAAATATAAAAAAATCTTACCTTATATATATATAATATTAAAATACCTTTTAAACTTTACATATTTATAATAAATATAAAATATATATTAAAAAAAAGCTATATAAAACTAATTTCCCTAATGCCACTAAGGGCAGGATATTTGAGTTACTTATAAATAAAATAACTTTAAAAACTGAATACTTAAATAATAGTACTTTAAAGCAAGCTATGCAATATTTAAACTTAACCTTTAAAAGCCCTTATAATGCTTTAAAAATTTTATAAAATAAAGAACCTGTAACAAAAAAAATGCTAAATATACTAAAGTAACAAGTTTAAAAAATAATATAAACTTAAATAATAAAAGCAAATTTTAAGCCTTATATAATTTATAACTTTAAAAGAAAGCATTTAGTAATTTATAAAAAATCTATAAAAATTATAAAGTATTATTAAAAATAATATTAAGCAAATTAATAAAGTTTTAAATAAATAAGTAAAAAACAAGTAAAGCTGTTTATAAAACCTTAAATAGCAATTAATATAAGGTACTAATATGCAATTAATAGAAAAAACTATTAATATTTAAAGGTTTAAGTTAAGCTTAAAGTTTATAAATGTAAAGCGCTTATTAATAGCAGTGTATAAGGGAATTCTTTTAAAAATAATAATAAATAGATTTTATATTTTATAATATAAAGAAATCCTTATATATTTAATATAACAAATAAAACAAAAATTATTTATAATAAAAGTATTATTAATATAAAAAGTAATTATTTTTAATTATAAATATTTAGTTATATAAAGCTATTTAATTTTAATATTATTAAAATAATAAATTATTAATTAATATCAAAAAGTTTTTAATTAAAAAAATTAACTTTTAAATAAATTAAACTACTAGTTAAATTTATTAAGCAAACTTTATTTACTTAATAAAAAATATAATTATATATTACAAAAATAAGCAAAGCTTAGTTTTTAAAAACAGTATATAAATGCGCGCTTAAACAAGCAATAGAACTACTTCTCAAACAAAAGAAAAGAAAGACTCAGTCCCTAAGCAAATCTAAATATAACCATTATACAAATCAAATAAATAGCAATAATAATTATAATTCTAAATTTACTAATAATAAATTATATTAGCTATTTAAAAATAAATTAAAAAAATCTAAAACAAACTTTAAAAAATATAAAAAATCTAACAAATATAATAAAAAACAATACCAAAAGTTACAATTACCTTACTAGCAAAAATCTTATACCAAGGTATAAAAGCCCAAAAAAATAAAATTATAAAAAAAGTTAAATTAATTTTTTAATAATTTATAGCTAATTTTTAAAACGCTAAAAAACGAAAAAAGAATTTTTAAAAATTTATTCCCCAGAAATACTATAAATACACTAAGCTATTTTTAGTTATACTTAAAATTAAACTACTTAAATGTAGTAAATAAAATTAAAAAATACCCTTTAAAAAAAGTATTAAAGTTTTTTAAAATTTATAAATTTAATAAAATATAATTTAAAGCATTTAAAAAACACTTTAATAAAAACTTACTAAAAAATTTATTAAATTATTAATATTGTTTATAAAATATTTAATCCATTTTATATTAAAAAAATAAAAAGTTATAACTTTATATAAATTATTAACAACTTAATAATATTATTATTAAAAATCGCTATCTGCTCCCTTTAATTAAGGAAATGCAAGACTAATTATAAAAAGTATAATAATTTACAGCCTTAAACCTTAAAGGCACTTATAACCTTATTTAAATTAAAAAAGACAAAAAATAAAAACAGCGTTTTAAATATATTATAAATACTTTAAAATATTAATAATGCCTTTTAAGCCTACTAATATATTAGTAATATTTTAAACTATAATTAATTATATTTTTAAAAAATATTTAAATATT
>LJJS01001296.1:2173-110100 GCA_001447215.1 Diaporthe aspalathi
AAATCGGACACCACCTGATATCGGACACCACCTGATAAACCACGTTAGCCATTGCAGTGATTATAAAAGTTAGCTTCTGGAGTGGAGTAAAATGTAAGTGCTTGGTGGTTTTCTGGCGAGTTCAATGTTGTTGGAGCTTCAAGAGAGCCCATATATAAAACCGTGCTTATTTATATTGATTGGATCTGAGGAGGAGGAGGAGATCAACCCACCAATTGATACTGAAAAGTTGATAGTTACGCCAACAAGAGCCTGCATCGACGCGTCTGGGCGGCCCTGGATGCTCGGTATCGACGGCGACCTAGGATGCTACCACAAGTAGGCTAGTCTTACCACGGTGGATTAATACTGACTGATTCTCGGGCGCTTCTATTGACTAGAAATAGTTCTCAGGGCACCTCAGGAACGCCAAATTCAACGCCGGGGCCTCGAGTATGTACTTGCCCACTCTCTAATTGTAATCCAAGATAGTAGCCTCCAAAGAATTATTTAAACCCAAGGAAAAATGGAGAAAGCATTCCGCGTCCGATCATAACCGGACACGCGCGCCGATCCCCCGGCCCTCGTACCAGACAGTTTCCCTCCAGTTTGCTATTCTCAGCCCGACAACAGCTTTCGCGTCGAGCTTCAAGCCTCCGCCGAGCGCATTTCTGATCTTGTCATACGTGTCGCCATTTCCAATGCTCCAGTCCACCGGAAGCCGCGGCGTCTGCGACAGTCCGGGTGGTGCAGCGATGGGCAAGTCGTAGACGATCTTACCAACGGGTTCGGTATGGTTGTAGAACGCGGTGGCGTTGATGTGCTCGATGTACACCGTATTGTACTGCAGTGGGCTGACAAGAGTGAAGGTCGCCGAGGACGAGACAACGTGGAACGTCGCGCCTCGGATAAAGTGGCCTCCGCTGTCACCGCCTCCGCCGTCGTCCTCGTCGTCGCCGGGTACGTGGAGGCGTGGGGTCGGTACAGTGAGGTTGAGGTGTGACAGGGCTTCACCAAGGAGGGGCTGCGACGGTATGCTGTTGCGGTGCGCTCGCACGGTGAGCGAAGTGTTCCGCCCAGACAGGTACTGTGACAACAAATCTCTGGCGATAACCTTGCCTTTCTCGCCGCCTAGCGATGGGTTCCACTTCGCCGTGACGATGAGGTTCGTGTTGTTGCCCCTAGATATGTCAAGATCTTCCGCGGTGACTTCGCCGATCACGGACTCGTTGCAGAGGATGTGGGCGTTTACGTAGGGTATGTGTGCAGTGTAAGGTGACGGATTCGTTATGTTGACTAGGGCCCGCAGCTCTATCGAACCCGGTGACGTGTTCATTATCATGATGTTGCCGACCCTTGGGTTGATGCTGTGCAGCGGGTCGCCCGTTGATCCGCTCGGCTTCTTCATGATAGCTGTACTACCGTTAGAAATCGCTCATACAAACAGAATCAAGGCAGGAAAGCTCAGCCCTGACAGACCGGTCGGACGCAAGGATACTAACACTACCAAGAAGAAGACGGACGTTTTACTGGAATCTTGCCCTCAGCGGGGACATCTTTCAGAACCAGCTGTCCAAGGACCGTTTGGACCTTGACATCGACCAGAGCCTTCACATCCAAGCGTACCGACTTGCCCTGGAACAGCAGCGTCTGGATCACATCGGTAAGAACGTCGCTGTCCGTCACGTTCAGAGGCGCATTATCGATACGAGACGTGATTTTCAGCTCGGGGTCCTCCGGGTCATCATCAATCTTGGTTGAGTTTGCGTCCCGCCATTGGCTCACGTCCAGGATACCCAGCTTCTTGCTCTTGTAGAAGACGTCGGCGGATGCGCGGACTTTGGTAACGTTGAGGCCGAAGTTCATGTCCTTGGGGAGCCCGGCAATGACGTTGATAGTGCCTGAAACTGTCGGGTTGGATGCGGCGTCGTCTGGATCAGCTAGGGGGTCAGGCAGGCTGAAGTGTGCGTCGGTCAAGGAGAAATTGCGGATTAGGTTGTCAAAGGTGCGGCCAGGGAAAGGCACCGGCACAGTGACCTGAGACAGAATCTCATCCACCCACTGAGGGGTACCAAGCCCAGTCTGCTTTTTCCCCCTCACAAAGACGGTGGCGGCTTTCCCACCGAGGTATTCCTTCAGGAAACGGTCCAAGGGCGACGATTCGGAATTGGGACACAAGCGCGTCAAAGCGTCTGGAAGGTGCCTAATCACCCCGTGGACGCTGGCAACGACAAGTTCGTGGGGTCGTATGCCCACCGGGTCCGTCAGGGCGTCAGCGACGAGGATGTACGGGTCGTGAGTCCCGCAGTTAGGAACGAGAATCTCGAATCCGAGTGGTGGAATGACCACCTCGATAGGATACTTGTTCATCGCATCAATAGATACATCAGCCGCCACAGTGTGGTTATCAATGTCTCGGAACAGCACTTTAGTGATGTTGTACTGCGGAATGCTGGGCACATCGCTCCCTGTGCAAGTCATCAGCTGGTGGCTCACAAGCAGCGAAGGGACTGGTCGATTTGACAATGAAGTAGCTCGATGGTTCACAAGAGTGTCTTTTCTCCAAAGTACAGGGACGCGAAGGATTGGTAGAGAGATTGACCTTCAATAGTCAGGGCTTCAGACACGGCGTGCGTGCCAAGCGGAATGATGCCCGTCTTGAGTGTGATGTTGGCTTTCCCTTGCACTCGCAGCCGACCCAGCCTGCCCTCCAGCCACTCGTTCGCAATGGTGCGTATGCCATCAGCCTCTCCCGGCATGAGCTCGGCGACGAAGTCGATGGCCGTGTTGTCGCCGTTGATCCTCAGGTTGAGGGGCGGTATCGCAGCACTGCCGAGGCGGACATTATCGTACTCTGGGAGGAAGACATGGACTTGGGTGGCGTCAGTGCCGAGTCCACGGACGAACCACGTTGCAACACGCCCCACCCTCCTGACGTGCTGGTTCTCAACCCTCGACCCGTCCAGCTTGAAGTTGGCCTGGATGCGAGCGCGAACTCCGTTCGCGGTGATAGACTCGAGAGAGAGGTTTGTGGGCTCAAGCACGGCGGCCTCCTTGGCGTACTCCTCGACGGCTTTGGGCACAAAGAAGGCGCCAAACATGATGCCGATTGTGAGCAAGCCCAAGATGATCATGGCAATTATCGATGCCCATCTCCGTCGCGGTGGCTTCGTCGCCGAAGCGTCACTGCGATGTGACCTGACAGACGCGCCATCGCTGCTGAGGTGCCGCCCTTGTTCTGCCCCGTCGTACTGGGCAGTGTCGATCGAGTCCGAGAGCAGCGGCGTCGACTCTGTCCCTGTCTCGAGTTCCTGTCGCGGCGCGTTACCGTCCGCAGAGAGCAGCGGGGAGGACTCGGAGTCGGACATAATGATGTTGTCGCAGTCGGATGGCTGCTATGCTCGTGGTTCAGGATAGGAAGCGCGTTCGGGATTCCAAGATGACAGTGGCGCAAGTGAGGGTGGGGCCGACCTTTGCCGGGACCCCGGATGAAGGCTGGCGGTCGGAACGCCCTGGGATGTACTAAGGGGGAAACGATAGTGTACGACTCTAGGTGGCAGCTGTCACGATGAACATGCAGTTTAAGGAATGCGCAAAGGTTCAGGAGCCACAGGATGGCGATGGAGTTGTTGCGGGTAGGCTAATAGACATGAGGGCTGTCAGGCGGGCAGTGTGGCCCCTAGTCCAGGCTGGCGGGAGTGACGGTGACGCAAGGGCCAAGCTGCGGGAGACTCCTATTAGCTGGAGAAGGCCCACACCAGTCAGGGGATCTGGGGTCCCCGGGAGTCGGGACTCCAGCAGAGCAGAACAGGACTAATAATCATCTCAGTGTCCACCCATAATGATCAGAGTACGGGTAGTGCCGGTGCAAATTCGGTCAAGGCCTTTTACCACGGGCGACATACCCACTTACACGATTAAGTAGAGCTGAATCTATCTGTACACAGTACAGTATTCATCAAATCTGTTGCGCAGTGGAGCACCCACATACCAAGGAATGATTGTGGTTCACCTTGGCATCTCGTAGACCCCCCCCCCCATCCAAGGCACAAGACCAGAAGCGTTGCAGCGTTGCAGCGCCATCGGAGGGTGTGACTCTACCACACGCGCGAGATCGTCCCCTCCCCACCGCGCAGCAGATCTTCGAAATACAATACCGGCCTAACACCTGTCTCATCCACCAATCCGCGCCGCGGGAATTATCGTGACCAGCTGCCAATTCTCACAAGTCCGACTCAGCATCCGTTCGTCACAAGAGTCATCGTGAGCTCCCATAACAAAACAAACAACACCCCGCTCAGAGCATCCTCAATCTTCCACGCGCGTGGTCGTCAAAATCCAATACTCTCACTACTACCTGAACATTGTTTCGGCCAGGGGCTAAAATTATCCCAGAGTACCAGGCCAGAGACCTGAGCTGCGCCGTCAGTATGTTCCGGACAGCCAGGACAGCAGCGACACGTCTGCCGCTGGGCAGGGCGTACTCAAGCTCCGCACAGCCTCGTCACTTGATGTCCATCAATGACCTGACGCCAGCCGAATTTACCAAGCTCGTCCGCAATGCCAAGGCCCACAAGACAGAGGTCGCAGAGTCCGACAAGCTCGGTGTGCTCGGCGGCGCCCTGACGGGCAAGACGGTCGCCATGATGTTTAGCAAGAGGAGTACCCGGACCCGCATCTCCACCGAAGGCGCGGTCGCTCTCATGGGCGGTCACCCCATGTTTCTGGGCAAGGATGACATCCAGCTTGGTGTACGCTTCATACCTCGCAGCACCGAGTCTGCGGTGAACTGGGTGTGGTGAACTGCTGGTCCTGACTGACTGCTCGCCAGGTCAATGAGTCACTCTACGACACCTCGGTGGTGATCTCCTCCATGGTTTCGGCCATGGTCGCCCGCGTCGGCCCGCATTCAGATATCACCGGCCTGGCCAAGGACTCGAGCGTCCCGGTCATCAACGCCCTGTCCGACGACTTCCACCCGCTCCAGACCATTGCTGACTTCCTTACCATCCACGAGGCCTTCCCGTCTTCCTCCTCCGCCCCAGCAAGCCTCGGTCTCGAGGGCTTGAAGGTCGCCTGGATCGGCGACTCGAACAACGTCCTGTTCGACCTCGCGTCCGCCTGCATCAAGCTGGGCGTCGACATCTCCGTGGCCTCGCCCGCTGGCTACGGGATCCCCGAGCCCATGAAGAAGCACATCCTCTCGGCTGCCCAGGGTGTGTCGAGCCCCGGGAAGCTGACCGAAACTTCCGTCCCCGAGGAGGCAGCCAAGAACGCCGACATCCTGGTCACTGACACCTGGGTGTCAATGGGACAGGAACAGGAGGCCCAGAAGCGGCTGAAGGCTTTTGCTGGGTTCCAGATCACCAACGACCTGGCCAAGCGTGGAGGCGCCAAGGAGGGCTGGAAGTTCATGCACTGTCTTCCGCGACATCCTGAAGAGGTCCATGACGAGGTCTTCTACAGTGACCGATCTTTGGTGTTCCCGGAGGCTCAGAACCGACTGTGGGCTGCTGTTGGTAAGTACATGCATCTTGCCTCAGCTTTGACCTCGTCATGGAAAGCTAACGTCTATAGCTGCACTTGAGGCGTTCGTGACCAACAGGGGCCGTATTATTTAATCAAGGGGTCTATCACGACGTAAGCGGTGTAATGTATTGCTCGGTTGGATTTCGGCCTGGAATTGGCGTCTAAAAGTGAATCAAAAAGCCTTGGCACGAGATCGTGTCCACAACGATAACAAGTCGGATGGATCTCAGGATATCATCACGAAATTAATTGTTTTTGTATTGTGGTACATTTTACAGTAATACCTAGCCAGGTGGCAGCTGGCTGGCGTCGACAACATCATCAGCCTCCTTGAGGCTGTTGTCGTCCTTGGGTCCGTAGAGGGGTGACCGAGGCATGGCCATCAGCCCAGTCCGAGCAGACTCAAGAATGCCGAACGGGCCGATCAGCTTGAGGAATGAGTCGATTCGGTTTGGCTTGGCAGAACTGGAAGGGCAAAAAGTCAGTATACGGAACATATAGGATGACTGTGGGGCCATCTCACATCTCGACAATGCAGCTGCTGTTGCTGATATCCAGCACCTTGCCTCCAAACTGGTGCGCAAAGTAGGTGATGCTCTTCAGATGCTCATGCTTCAAGCGCAGGGCCTCGCTAGGTGCCAGCCGGCTGGGGTGAAAATCCTCCGAGGTCTCGCCCAGCGACGGGGTGTGGTCAGGAGGCGAGGCCGTTCCGTCCTGGGCAGCAGAGCCCTCGCCCTCAATCTCGGCGGTTATCTCGCGGTGGTGAGCCCACAGCTCCTGGAAGTACTCGGGGCCGAGGATGTTGATCTTGGCGAGGAGAAGCTCCCTCTGGACGAGCGCCGCGCTGGTGTAGTCGAGCACGGCCCAGACGGGAACCAGGTCCTCCAGCTGGCGGCGCGCCTGCTCGACGACACCGTCCTGGCCCGTCAGCACGATGGTCATGCGCGACAGGTCGGCGACCTCGGTGCTGCAGACAACCAAGGAGTCGATGTTGAAGCCGCGGGCGGCGAGAATTCCGGACACGCGAGAGAGGACACCGGGCTCGTTCTGCACCAGACAGTTGAGGATGTGGCGCTTCGGAGGCACCATGGATGGCGAAGGGGTCTCGTAGAGGATGTTGGACACGGCGGCCTGGGCCGACCACGCCGGGGGCGCCTCATTGGTGGGCAGAGGGGCTTGTCGACGGCGCAATGCCTTGTAAGCAATGGCTGAGGTCGAGGAGCTGGAGGAGCTGTGGCGAGCGGCCATGGCGGGCAGAGAGCTGGCTGCGGCGGGTCTCAGCCTGGAGGCTGCCGCCCGCCATTGCGACAGCAGGATGCTTCGGGGCGCCATGCTTTCGATCAACTCAGAAGCGATCTCTGAGAAGAACCGAGATATGGCTCTCCAGGGCAATGGAGCTGTGTGCGATCAATTGACTTGTTGTGACCGCCAATTGAGTGTGGTTTGGTCTATGAACTCTGAGTCAACGTCCAGGCTGGCGGTGTTGAGGAACTGAATTATTAGCTCGGCGGGCAGGACGACATCGGAGGGACCCCCTGGCGGGCTGGAGAGCTACCCCAGATCGTCCGTCTTGGACTAACAATTTTCATGCTGTTAGTGCAGCCCACTTCCAGTCTGCACCCCCTGTCAGGCCTCGCGGGACCGAGAAGCACAGCTGTCAATCAAGCGACCGGTGGCATCCAACCTGTCTACATGGTGCTGCACTGATCACCAGCGCTGAGCTCAGGCACGACTCTCTCTCGAGATCCCACAATCACCCGACCATGCTTCACGCTCGATGACCTACGCGCCCTCCCTCGTAGCCCCATGGCCCTGATTGTCACCAGGAACCCCCCAAAACCATGTTCTCTACCATAGCGACTGCTCCGGCCAAGCAGTCGGTAGGCGAAACAATCTCCGTCCTCAGCGGCCGCCTGAGCTCGGCCACCCTGCTCGAGGACCGCCGCGCCGCCATCCAGGGGCTGCGCAGCTTCGCAAAAGACTACCCGGCTTCTGTGGCGTCCGGGGCTCTGCGGAGCCTGATAGGTTGTCTGAGCAATGATGGGCAAGACGTGGACACGGTCAAGGTGGTCCTCGAGACACTGCTGATGCTCTTCAACCCCAACGAGGGCAGCCCTGAAGCCTCGGAAGAAATCGCGTTGTGGTTGGCGGATGAGTTCACCCAGAGACAAGAGAACATCACGCTCCTGCTTGACTTCCTCGAAACGCACGACTTCTACGCGCGGCTGTACTCCCTGCAGCTGCTCATAGCGATCCTGTCTGCTCGGACAGAACGCACCGAAGAATGCGTGTTCACGGCGCCCCTCGGCATCTCGAGGCTCGTGGCTATACTCGACGATCGAAGAGAGGCTGTGCGGAACGAAGCGGTCACCCTGCTCATATATCTCACCCCGTCAAACGTTGACATACAAAAGCTGGTTGCCTTCGAGGATGCTTTCAAGAGGATATTCACAATCATCGCCTCGGATGGGTCTCTCTCGGAGGGCGGCCAGATCGTGGAGGATTGCCTGATATTGCTGGCGAATTTATTGCGGCTGAATGCCTCCAATCAAATCCAATTCCGCGAGACGGGATGCGTCCCCCAGCTGGCGCAACTGCTCCAGAGTGCATACAAGCCCCCAGAGGACGGTGAGGAGGTGGCACCTTGGGCCCAGGCGCAGCGTAACCGGAATGTATATGCGTTGCTTGCGGTGATCCGCCTATTTCTGGTCCGAGGCGCCGTCGGGACCATGCAAAACCAGAGCGCTTTCTGGCAATACCATCTTCTGTACCACGCCCTGCAACTTGCCTTCAGCCACAGCGCTGAGAACCCTATCAAGGCCGAGGTACGTGCCGCCCTGCCCTGTATGTATATTCATGTAGACCTAAGCATCTTGACGGTAGGCACTCGTGACTTGCGCCGATATTATCAGGGCCAACCCGACGCTCCAGGAGAACTTCGCACAACTTCAGGTCCCCTCGCCACTCGAGATCCCGCAGGATGGAAGTAGTACCCATGTCAACGGAGTTCCCAAAATCTACGTTATTGACGGCCTTTTGGATCTCACCCTGTGTGTTCACAGCTTGCAGGCCTTCGACATACGAATGGCAGCATGCGAAACACTGAAAGCATACTTTTTCAATCACCCCGGGATTCGCGAGCACTTCCTTCGACGAGCTATCGAAGGGCACAAATCGGGTACTATCGAAGCTGCCAACGTCTTGACTACTTTGCTTCGCTCGCCGGCCGAGGAGTCGACAGTTGACCCTTACAGACGCTGGTTTGCATCATGCATAATGCTGCATCTCGTCTTCGAAAACGCCACTACCAAGGAGCTTGCAAGACAAGTCACCGAAGGGAACGAGGCCGAGGGCGAGGAGGTAGTGACTAGCATTCAGATCATCACGTCGCATCTGATAGGCAGTCTGTCGCGAAATGATGATGAGCGCATCACGATTGGCTATCTGATGCTCTTGCTCTGTTGGCTGTTTGAAGACCTAGATGGGGTGAACGAGCTGCTAGAGGAGGGCAGCAACGTCCAGCGTCTCATCCAAACGGTCGTCAAGAACAGCTCCAGCGAAACGCTGGTCCAGGGTCTCTGCGCCATGATGCTCGGCGTGGCATATGAATTTTCCACCAAAGACTCTCCAATACCGCGGGGAACTCTGCAGCCACTTTTGATGTCCAATATGGGCCGCGACAGGTATATCGATAAGATGAGCAAATTGCGGGCTCACCCACACGTACGGGACTTCGAGATGATCCCGCAGAAGCTTGACCCTTCTACCGGCAAACTACCCGAGGTCTTTTTTGACGAGACATTTGTCGACTTCTTCAAGGATAATTACAGCCGAATCTTGAGGGCCATTGACAGAGACCCAGGGATGGAGATTTCAGTAGTCACAAACGGCGTCCAGAAAGGAATCTCGCGAGAGCTTGTTGACTCGCTACGGTCTCAGTTGGACGAGAAGGAAACTGCCCTGAAGGGATGCCAGGCGAGCCTCGCGCACCTTGAGCAGCAACTCGGTCAGGAGCGCGCAGATATGAGGCGGCTCAAGGAAACCAACTCGGTCGAGCTCACCCGGATAAAGTCTGTCAACGAGAGCCTGCAAAGAAACCATGAGACCGAGATCCGACAACTGCGCGAGCATTTCAACGCGAGAGAGGCCGAGCTTCAGAGGCACGTGGAGACAGCACGAAAAGAAGGTGCTTCCGAGATCGAGAGGCTTCAGAAGAAGGCTGAGGCGGCGCAAAAGGAGGCGGCTGCTGAAGTCGAGAACCTTCAGAAAAAGGCTGCGGCCGACCTCAAAGCGAAGGTGGAAGAGTACGAGAAGCAGATCCAACTCAAGGAGGAAGAATACCAGAAACAACTGGCATTAAAGGATGAGCAGCGTGCGCGCGAGGTTGAGGAAGTCCGCAAGCAGACGCAAGAGGGCCACAGGCGCAGGCAGTCGGAAGCAGACCGGTCATCACGGCGAGCGGAGGCCGAAAAGGCTGATCTGAAGGCCACGATCAGCAGGCTTGAGGTGGACCTGATGAAGGTAACGTTTCTCCTGGTTGACAGCGAGACTTGCGCTTGACGCTAACAGACCGCAGGCGAACAAGATCAAGACCCAAGAAGCCGCAGCAGCCAAGGAGGCCTCAGAACGTGCTGCGAAGAAGGCCGCTGAATTGGAGAAGAAAGTCAAGGATCTGGAAACAAAAACCAAAGAGGTATGTAGCAATCCTAATTCATCGATAAGGACGGGTTGATGCTAATTCTCGTGTGTCCAGGCCGAGGCACTTGTCAAGCAGAAGGAGACGGAGAAGGAGTCCACGCAGGGCGAGCTGGATGATATGCTCATGCTCTTCGCTGACGCGGAGGAGAAGGTCAATAAGTACAAGGAGAAGCTCAAGGCACTCGGCGAGACCATCTCGGATGATGAAGAGGATGGCGAGGATGATGAGGAGGCAGACGACGATGAGGACGAAGAGGAAGCCAACGGAAAGGAGGACAAGACATCGGAAAAGGGCGGAAATGACTAGACCTCGCCATCATCGGATCACTCGTCCCAGGGTTGGCCCAAAGTCGAACTCTGAGGCGCAGGGTGGCTCTTGAATGTATTTGCTGTCGGGTGTCCAAACAAAGGCCGTACCTTGCGGCTCAGGGGACTCGGCAGTATTATGAGAGAAGCGTTGGACACAGCCCGGGTCGATATTATGTGGCATGATCTACAGCAAGATAAGGTGTACATAGCATTTTGGGGACCAAGCCAGGTGTTAGGATTTACGAAACAACATCAGAAAATCGTGCCTACTGAAGACGGCACGGTAAAAGAGCGCAATACAGCCTGGATTGAGAGGGCTGGCAGTTCCCATAATCATGTTTTGCCTAGGGGTGGTTTTCTGTTCGGCATGACCCGTAAAACTTCCCGCGTGCAGAAATTTTGGGGTTGCAGGCTTGCAGCATATGAATTTTTTTCACTTGCCCGCCATTCTTACGACGCTGCATCGATGCTTGAGCACCTGCGAAACCTACCTTGACACACGTTTCCCCTTCGACTGCTTGGACCCTTACCAGCCAGAACTGTAAGTGACTCCTTCTGGTTGGGTCTTTTTTTTTTTATTTTAATAGCTCAATATCAGGTGAAGCAGCGCTAACAATCCTAGCAGTATATCAAGACATTACTGGAATCGAGAAGGACCGTGCTCATCAAAACCCAATTCCTACCCTTCACCATGTCAAAGGCCGCAGAGGATATCGCCAGCGGTTCCGACGGCTCTGAGGGCTGGGACGACGTTGACGAGGGCGTCGACGAGGAGAGCCTCGAAATCGTCTCCCTCCTAGACGACAAGGTCTTCCCCGACGCGCAGTCCATGCTGGGGCACCTTAAGACCAGCTTCAACTTCGACTTTGTGGCGGTGCGCGACCGGCTCGGCCTGGACTTCTACGGCAGCATCAAGCTTGTCAACTTCAGTCCGTCCCTCTCTTGGCCAGGCTCATGTCCGAATCTGCAGCTGACACAGACCCCAGTTCGAAGTACCGTCAAGGATGGCAAGTCTCTGCCAGACCAGATCACAGATGCGGACATACAGGATGACAAGTACCTGATGCCGGTTCTGCCGGACGATGCGCTTATCATGTGCCTGGATGACCTCCCATCTTCTTGGGATGGTGCAGAGGGCAAGGGTAAGGCTGTTGAGGGTGCATCAACAACGGAGACGGCCGGCGACGATGCCAGCAACAACGCCTCCCTCCAGGCCCGGCTCGACGAGCTCAACAAGCAGTTCGCCAACTACCGGCTTGCCGTGGAGCAGACCCTTGACAAGCGATGGCACGCCGACGATGACGACTCTTCATCGCGGTCCTCGGCCAGTTCCAAGAAGGAGAAGAAGGATGACTCGGCATACTACTGGGAGTCATACGCACACAACGGTATGCCGCTCCCCTGTTCTCTTGTTGAACGTGGTAGACCTGGGGTTCTGACATCGAGACAGATATCCACGAGACCATGCTGAAAGACACGGTCCGCACGGAGGGCTACCGAGACTTCATCTACAACAACAAGCACCTCTTCAAGGGCAAGACCGTCCTGGACATCGGGTGCGGCACGGGCATCCTGTCCATGTTCTGCGCCAAGGCCGGCGCCGCGCACGTCTACGCCATCGACAAGTCGGCCATCCTGGACAAGGCGCGGGAGAACATCTTCAACAACGGCCTGTCGGACACCATCACGTGCCTGCGGGGCCGCGTCGAGGACATCGTCCTGCCCGTGGCCAAGGTCGAAGTCATCGTCTCGGAGTGGATGGGCTACGCGCTGCTGTACGAGGCGATGCTCCCCTCGGTGCTCTTCGCCCGCGACAGGTACCTGGCGCCGGGCGGCCTGCTGGTCCCCTCACACACGACCATCTTCCACGCGCCCGTCTCGGACCCGGAGTACGTCGCCGACAACGTGGCCTTCTGGCGGGACGTGTACGGCTTCGACATGAAGGCCATGCAGGAGGGCATGCTCAAGGAGGTCAGGGTGCAGACCATGCCGGCCGCGTGCCTCTGCGGCACCGCCAGCACGTACGCGCTGGACCTGTACCACGTCAGGGCGGAGGACCTCGCCTTCAGGGCGGCGTGGAGGAGCGAGGTCACGAGGGACGTGGACGGCGTGGACGGGTTCCTCATCTGGTTCGACAACTACTTCGCCGCGGCGCGCAAGGAGGGGCCCGAGCCGATCGAGGCGCCGGCCGGCGACTGGGAGGCGGCGCGCGGGGACGGCAGCAACGCCTTCACGACGGGCCCGCACGGCAAGGAGACCCACTGGAAGCAGGTTCTGATGCTGGTCGAGGACAAGGACGGGCACGAGCGGAAGCCGCTCAGGGCCGGGGAGCGGATCGAGGGGGCCCTGTCCTACTCCGCGCCAGAGGATCATGCGCGCGGGCTGCTGATCAAGGTGGAGTGGGACGGGCTTCCAAATGCTGAGAAGTCCCAGGTCTGGGCTCTCAACTAGTGTGCGAGGCAGATCTGGTCATTGAATTCCGAGTAGACTATAAGCGTTCAGTCAGGGCTTGTTATCAATTCGACTAGCACCGAGAGTTGGTGCTCTTTAGCGACGGCACACATATCCCGTCGAGTCGGCGGTGTGGTGCAATGGAGTAAACAGAGTCATGATGTGGGCTTCCCCTTCCCCTCATCCAAATGTCCCCGTGTGAATCCGTATGGATGGCCTAGGAACCAGAGAGGCGTGTGTACGAGCTTCCTCAGTCCAAGAGGCTTGGTAGTTATGCAGTTCCGTGACGCTGGTATATTCGGCTCCCTCCAAATTTGTGCTGTCCAAGAAATTGCTATGCTATATGCGAAGTAGCCGAGGAGCGAGAAACAAACAAGATCCTGGCCTACAGATGTGGGACGCCCGCACTCTCCATAATCAGATTAACAATGCTCAAGAACCCCTCCCCAAGGATAAAACCTGACGCAAGCACTATCAGAGGTGTGTCTTCCCTCGTGCCCTTCTTCCTCCACCACCAGGCCACAAGCCCACCCACGGTTCTTGCCAGTGTGAAGCTGGGCACTGCTTGTTGTTAGCCATGTGCGCCCGACCGTGTTGGTCGGAAGCAAAAGTCTCTCAACGGGAACAACGGTCCCACAGAACAGAACAAGATAGTACATACCGTTATACATGCCAACGGCAACGGCGATTCCGCCAGGAATGTATTGCTGCCACCTTCGGTCCGTGGCATATATCCTCACCATGGTGGTCAGGGTGAACAGGACCGCAAAAGCGATGGCCCATTCCCTGGCCATGTACGGCAGCCCCTGGCCGGTAACCAGCCTGGCGGTGAAGATCCACACGTAGGCGGTCGGGACCTGGAACAGCGAGCCCGGGATGGTGTACACAGCCGTGTACAGTTTGTATATGAACGCGCTCACGACGGCCCCCACGGTGGCGCCGACGACCTGGCCCCAGAACTGAGCCTTGGGCGCCGCGCCAAGCAGGTGGCCCGTCTTGAGGTCCTGCATGAGGTCGCCGGCCTGCAAGGCGCCGGCCTCGGAGACGGCGCCGGCGACGAGATTGATCAGCACCGAGGTGGGGTGGGACTGCGGCACGATGAGGGCGAAGAAGAGCTGCGCCAGCTTGGAGATGCCTGACACGGGGTTCAGGTCGGTCTCGCCCAAGGCGCGCACGCCCATGATGCTCAGCACGAGCGCCATCAGCACCGCCGACACTGTCGCGTACAGCGGGACCAGGTCACCGAAGACGACGTGGATGCAGAGCACGCAGAAGGCGATGGACAGTACGAGCCCGATGATGACTGTGCGTGTGGAGATGAGCTGCGAGGCTGGGGCGTCGTCCTGATCGGCCTCGGCCAGAAGGTGCGAGATGGACTGCTCCTGCTGCTGTTGCGACTCGTGTTCTTCTTCCTGCTGGTGGTCAGACGAGGGGCTGAGCGGCGGATGGTCCTCATCTTGAGGGCTGAGTGTTGTGTATCCCTGGTGACGGGGAGGAAGCAACTGGCTGAGGCTTGTGTCCCCGTTCTGCCACCTGTGGTGGAAGCTGGCGCCGACTTTGGTGAGGCGCTGGAGTAAGGGTCGCGCGGCGAGATAGCCGAGACTGACCACTGCGTCGGCGAGCATGATCGCAAGGGATGTCCATACTATCCAGCCCTTACTCCCGTTCTCCCAGTCGCTGATCTTCCCCGGGGCCCAACCTTGGTGCTTAGCCAGGGGTGATAGTATACCCCACCCAATGATCGCACCGAGTAGCTGTTAAACAGGGTCAGCGCGGGTGGTCCACTGTCAGGGCCAAGAGGACACTGTTTACCATGTGAATTGTGGTCGCCGGCCCCATAATGATGCCCTGCCCTACATAAGCCAGGCTCGGGTTCAGGGTCCACAGCCAAGTCGAGGCAGCTGTCACTCCAAAGATCGGCAGGTCTCGCAAAACTGGGAAGAAATAAGTGGCAAAAGTGTATAAGCCCGATACGAAGAAGCAGGTCAATAACAACTTGACATTCGCCTTCCACTGCTGCCTCCGGAGATCTGCGCCTTCTTCCTCGTCGACGGGATGTGCATTCTCGTCCTGCTCAAGACGCCCGCCCGAGCCGTCAGGCACGACGTGCTCCTGGTGGCTATGCTTGGGAGACGAGTCATCTCTGACCAGGCCGGTCTTTCCATGCAGCACGCTGATCAAGACCGCAGTACTGAAGCCGCTCGGGAATCTCAGCTTCTCCCGGATGATGACCTGGCGCCTCAGAGGGACGGCAAACACGACACCAAAGTAGCACAGCCCCAGTGACCAGACGACCAGCTTCCAGGTGCTTAGGTGGACGGGACCCTGCTCCTCGGGCTTCAACAGGTACTGCATGGCGGGCAGCACGCCGACGAAGCCACAGCCGAGCGGCATGATGGCCATGGACCCGGCAACTGTCTGGACCAGGACGTTCTCGACGGGCGAGAAGGGGAAGGACAGGTGCCGGGACAGGGTCTTGAAGATGCCGAAGCCCATGAGCGAGGCCGGCATGGTCATCATGCTGACCCAGCCGGTCTGGAGGCCAAAGTACATGTTGGAGAAGCAGATGACAAGGCCGACCAGGAGGCCGGCGGCGATGGCGCGGAGGGTGAAGCTGCGGCCTTCGACGTCGAGGCCTGGCTTGGCCACCCTGAGGGCTGGGGAGTGCGGCGAGCGGTCTTGAGCGTCCTCATGGAGCTCGTCCACCTCACGACGGGGCTGCCGTGGTGAGAGGGCATCGCCTTGGGCCTCATCCTCGGAGGTTTCAAGACGGTCGTAGCCGGAGCGATCACGGCCCCTATCGGGCGCCATACCTGCTGATGTGCTCGGGATTCTTGGACCGCGACTGTGCAGGTCCAACAGCCTGGTGCCCTGAGCTGGATCAAGACTCGGAGAGGTCGAATGCAAGGCTGTGGAGCACGGAATGATGGGTGACGAGGTTCAAAAACTCAGCAAACCGTGTGCCGCGAGAAGATGACGGCGCACGGCATTATCATTGGGGAGGGCCTAGACAAAGAAGCGATCCCGGCAGGTTGGATCTCGCCGTGACGGTACAACCGGCAGACGTCCAAGATGATGCCATGGGCCCGGTCCGACCGGGGAGCAAACAGGGAGCAATGGCTTATGTAAGCTATGCCCTTCTATTTGAATGAACGTGAGCCTATCTAATATACCATGCATGTACTTTAAGTAGCCACGGTCCTACACGTGCAGAGTCTGCAGACTGATAGTGTACTCTGGCGGGTCACGGATGTGAGGAACAGAAGAGTCAAGCACGCCGGCAAGTCCCGTGTCTGTCTTCGCTGTCTCGACCCAAGTGCTCACTCATGTCCAAGTTCCATTCAGCCATGGCGGTGGTGGGTCCGGCTGCGCCTTTGCCCTGCCCCTTCGGGTCCCCTGTCAGGCTGTCCAGTGTCCAGACGCCTTTCTTGTCGATGCACGCTCCCGAACGAGAACCGCTTCGGCTCCGGCTCGGCCCAATGCATGCCGCCCCGACGGCAGCGGTATTTGACTGCGGCGACGACGGTGACTTGATGGGCATGAATGTGACGACACTAGGATCGAGATACCCTACACTCCAACCCGCCCAGATCTCAATCACCGCCATGTACATACGTGCGTGCGAGTCCCAGGCCCGGTACTCTCCACAAGCTTAAAGTCGCGACGGCCAATTCCCGGGGTTGCTGTTACCAAAGTGGTCCCACATGTGAGACTGAGGAGGAGCAGAAGCAACAGAAGCAACGTCTCCCTGATTACGGGCCCTGACGGCCCTGACGGCCCTTGCAGCCCTTGCCAAATGACCGACCAAAATTCCCTCCCTCCCGCCGAAAATCGTCCTTGCTCCCCCCCGGCTAGAAAATCTCTTCACCTCGCACCGCGGACCTCTCCCGCTCCTGCATTTCTGCTCCTGCTATTCCCGGGGACGCATCTCATGCCCCTTCTGGCCCCTCCGAGTCTTCTCCTCGTGGCCATGGTCGCAGATCTTGGCAGAGGAGGGTGGGTCCCTATGCTCCGAGGCAGGCCAGGCGCGTGGGCTAATGCGAGCTGCACCCTCACCCTCACCCTCACCTCACCCTCACCCTCACTCGACTCGCCTCTCGGGGGTTCCCTAGGCCATCGCAACCCGCCGGCTGTGATGCATTGGGCCGTGGAAATCCCTAGACTGGAACCGGCTGTTCGGGCAGTCCGTCAGAGGAATGCAAAATGTTTTTACCACAGCAAGAAATCTCAGGCGAGGCACGCGACTGTTGGCAGGGAGGCGTGAGCAGCAGGTGAGTTGCTCCTGCTGTGGTGGCCTTGGTGATGATGTCCAGACTCCAAAGTCAGGCCACGCCACCACCAGCAGCAGCAGCGGCAGCGGCAGCAGTCACCACCACCGTGCCCCCGATATAAGACCCGCACCCCGCAGCCCAGTTTCTATGCGTACAACATTTTGCAAATGCTGTCGATAGATCATCTAGATTATTACCTTTGCTAAACGCCCCATTCGCCCCTTCGGTCCTGGTCGGCCTGGCCCAAGTGCCAGTCTAACGAGCCCCAGCTTCACACTTTGTATCCACCAGTCCACTTGCACAAGCACCCATCACCCTGTCGTTCGGTGCCCGTCCCCGTCCCCCAGCCGGCGAAGGGAAAAAGCTTTGTTATTGCCTGCCAGCCGTGTCCGTCTCTCAGATATATAGCTATCGCGCAGCCTGCACAGCTGTCCAGCAGTCCTTTGTATATACCTGCCCGACAGTCTCGTCGTCCAAGTACTGGACCCTCCCTCGCGTTAGCTTTGGCTCGAGCTCACCCGGTTCGGACAACCGCTGGGCTTGATTCTCCACCGGATCCCACACGGAGGGAAAAAGTCCAGTATCAACGTCATCTCTCGTGACTCACCAGGCCGCATTTATTTGTGCGCCCGGATCCCCACGCCTCCAACATATTCCACACCCCGTGTACCACCTGCGAGCCCCGAATCCACGGCACAACCAGACCCAGAGTTCACCATGGCCAAACCAGAAGCCATAGTCGCCTCAGGGCGCGGTGATGACAGCCCCGACCCGGAGAAGCAGTCCATCACCGAGGCCTCTACTCATGAGCTCAAGCGGGAAATGTCAGGTCGCCACCTGCAGTTCATCGCTATCGGAGGCGCAGTGGGCACCGGCCTGTTCATCGGTAGCGGCGCTTCCCTGGCCACGGCAGGTCCTGTCGGCTGTCTGATATCGTACATCGCCGTCGGCACGATCCTGTACTCGGTCATGACCAGCCTGGGCGAGATGGCGACATTCATTCCCACTGCCGGCTCCTTCACATCCTACAGCGCTCGCTTCGTTGACCCGGCACTGGGTTTTGCTATGGGCTGGCTCTATTGGTTCAGCTGTGAGTCTTGGAGATGCGTCACCAGCGGCCTGAGTGCCGTCTTGAGCCGGGAATGGGCGTTTGACTAACACGCTTCCAGGGGCCATCACGTGGGCTCTCGAACTGACCGCGGCCGGCTTGATCATCCAGTACTGGAACGCAAGCATCAGCATTGGCATCTGGATAGCCGTTTTCTGGGTCATGTTCACGGCGATCAACTTCGTGCCTGTCAAGTGGTATGGTGAGATGGAGTACTGGTTCGTCTCGATCAAGGTCGTCACCATTTTGGGGTTCCTCATATTCGCGGTATGTACCGTCCTGTGTGGCCCAGCCGCCGAGCGGAAGGCGGTTGGTTGTCTTGAAGCTACCCGCGCCTTGGGACATTCCCAAAGACACGAAAGGTGACTGACCTTCTTGAGCAGATCTGCATCAACGCTGGTGCGAGCCCTCAGGGATATCTCGGCTTTACCTACTGGAAAAACCCAGGCGCTTTCGCACCGTACGATGACAACATGGCGCCGGCTACTGGCAAGTTCGTGTCATTCTGGAGCGTTCTCGTCACGGCAGCTTTCTCATACCAGGGTGCCGAGCTCGTTGGCGTCGGCGCGGGAGAGGCTCGCGACCCGCACAAGACAGTCCCAATCGCCATCCGGAACACATTCTGGGGCATCCTGTTCCTTTTCGTCTCGACCATCTTCTTCCTCGGGATCCTCGTCCCCTACGACAACCCGGAGCTCACGAACGGCAGCACCAGCGCCGCGGGCTCCCCGCTTGTCATCGCCGCGAACCTCGCCTCGGTCCGCGTCTTGCCGGACATCATCAACGCTGTCCTGCTGACCGCCGTCCTCTCAGCCGCGAACTCTGTCGTCTACTCGGGCAGCCGTATCGTCGTTGGTCTCGCAAACGAAGGCCACGCCCCTCGCATTCTGGCCAAGACCAACAAACACGGCGTTCCCTACTATGCCGTGGCCTTGACGTCGGCTTGTGGTCTTCTTGCCTTCCTCAACCTCTCACCATCCGGCACTGACGCATTCAACTGGTTCCTCAACATTACCGCCGTTGCAGGGCTGATCACCTGGGCCAGCATCAACCTGTCACACATTCAGTTCCAGCGCGCCATGAAAGCCCAGAACGTCCCGCGCCATTTGCTGCCATACCGGGCGCCGCTGCAGCCTTACCTGGCGTGGTACGGCCTGTTCTTTAACACCCTGATCGTGATCACACAGGGCTTCACTGCCTTCATGCCCTGGAGTACAGTTGGCTTCTTCACCGCGTACATTAGCGTCATCATATTTGTAGTGCTTTATGTTGGGTACAAGGTTGCATTCAGGCCGGCGTTTATAAAAGTGGGCGAGGCTGATCTGAACAAGGGACGGTTGCAGACCGCTGAAGGGGTGGTTGTTGAGCAGTGAAGTGCTGAATCGTCAAGCGCATGATTTAAGAAAGGCGTTCGGATACACGGTTCCCAGCATAGCTACCCAAAAGTGCTTTTATTCCAGAAAAGGGGTACCGATCCCTAATAATTCAAACTTCAATGTCTAAATGAATGAGCTTGTGCGCCACAACCTCCCGCCGTGTCCTCCCTGTACAGACACTATATATATTTGAACGGGGCTGTGATTTCTCAAAACACAACCACTACTCGAGTCTAACTCGTTGAACAAAAAGCAGAACAGTGGGAATTGGTATCATTTCGGGACTCACTTGCCATCATGTTGCCCTGTACGTCTGTCTTCCTTCATAAGTTGAGCACGCACACACCGTGTGAAGCCAGTCTCCTCGAATCTCTGTATATTTCAATGACATCAGGCATGGGCTGTATAACCCCAAACGCCTTCACGGTGTGCCCCTTGCCTGCCAACTCTGCGCAACACCCGCCATAGTCTCAAAGGTGATCTCACCACCGCTAGAATCAGCCGCCTGCACCAACCTACGCAGGAACCTGTCCACCATGCCGACGATGTGAGCCCTCCCAGCACTCTCAGGGTGCCAGGTCAGAGGGTATATCGACCCGTAACCCCTCCCGGGCCCCTCGTCCAGGAACGACTCGTTCTCCCACAGCCACTCGAACCGGTCCCACCACATCTTCTCAACCACGTCCGTGGCGACGTACCCGTGCGTGGAGGGTGTGTACGGGTAGAACCCCAGCGGCGTCATGTCCTCCGTGTACCACGAGGCGGGCACCTCGACCAGCGCCGCGGCCGCCTCCGCCGTCCCCGGGAGCGGCTGCGCGGGGACCGCCGCCGGCCTCATCCACGTCGACGCGGGGAGGCTGTAGTCCGGGACGCGGGGGCGCCCCTGCGGGAAGGGCCGCGGCAGAAGGTACGGCAGGGAGTCGTGCGCGTTCATGCTGCTGTCGTACAGGAACCCGCGCCGCTGCAGGAGGTCCACGGTGGACTCGCGGATCTGGTAGAGCGGCGCGCGGTAGCCCAGCGGTCTCTGCTGCTGGCCGCCGCCGCCGCCGCCGCCGCCGTGGTGGTCCCGGCGCCGAAGCAGCAGCAGCCCCGTCACGAGCTCGGTGCACCGGTCCAGCACGTCGCCCTCCTGCTCGGGCGTCATCGCGTACGCGCCCTCGTGGCTGTACCCGTGCAAGCCGAGCTCGGCGCCGCTGGCGGCGATGTCGGCCGCGCGCTCCGGGAAGGTCTCGATGCTGTGGCCCGGGACGAACCACGTGACCCTGTCCGAGATGTCGTACTTCGCGAACAGGCCCAGCAGCCGGGGCACGCCGACGTTGGCGCTCAGGAGGCCGGCCGAGTAGTCCGAGAGGGTGTTCTCGGGCGAGTGGCCCGTCCCCAGGTAGCCCGAGAGGGCGTCGAAGTCCACCGATAGGCATATGCGCATTCGGCGGGGCCTCTGCGGCTTCCTTGCCTCCATGGGGCGCTGTGGTATACTTGGACGCTGTCGCAATATTTGTTCTTGACTTTACTAATTCTATCATCAAAGATAGCAAGTATCGCCTGGCTTCTATGACGGCATCGGGTCTGTCTGCAGCTCATTTGGCGGGGGTCCAATCTGGTGCGGAGACCCTCTGTTGGATGGGCCTAACTTGAATACAGCGCCACTCAGCTAGAAGGACAGTGAATAATGGCAGATCAAACGTGTCGGTACCAGGATTTTGTGTCATTATTTCCATCTACCAGTAATAGTTGGCTGTTGATGTGAAAGTAGGTTGTAAGAAGCCTGGTAGCAGCAAGATGACCAGGGGCCTTGACGGTAGATAGAGATACTCTTACGTTTCGCGGAGCCAATGGCTCAAACTACTACATACTTCGTGCATTGCGAATTACTAGATTCCCCCTGGGTTCATCGACCAAGAGACAATTCACTTCTGGGAGACAACACACCTCGTGGGTATGATTTACTTTTGACTAACCTCCAACACAAACTGGTATGCAGCCATTGGCCATGTCTGGTTGCCCGTTCTTCACCAATGCATATCCATTAATTTCGCAGCGAGACATATTTCTGCGCGCTGCGCTTCGACCAGCGGCAAGCTAATCATACTGCACATGTTCATCTCTCGGCAATGCGTCTGTAGACCCCAGCGCCACCCGCCTCTTGTACCCCGCAAATTTACTTCGGACGAAATGTCAACCCCGACAATGAAGAATAAGGGGTCACCCCACTTACGTCGGACTAGTCGCATTATCTTATTCTTCGTAGAGCAGACTGGCTCTTGGTCAGGCTCTTTGCAAGTACAGGGGAAGAAGCATCAAGCAATTCGACCAACGGTCCAAGTAGTTACAGGTCGCTCCAACCTGCTCAGGATGACAAGATTAGAAAAGCAAATTAGACCATGAGCTCAGCATTATTTGAAGCTTCGTGTTCACAGTACTGTGACAAGACATTATGCAGGAGGGGCGAGTTACATGCACGGAAATACGGACGTACATACTCGGCTGCCCCACCGGCTCAGTTGTTTCAACCCTGCCAAGCAGCACTTCCGTGGTGGGGACATGTCCAGTCGGTATTCAAATGAGATGTGCTTAATAAATCCCCAAATCCAGCCCCGAAGGTTAGTCTTATTGTCTTTACGAATTAGCTATCACACATTTCCAACCTATCCCTCATCAGTTCACATCAAGTAATCGTCTTGCGCCTCTCCCAACAAGAGATTCAAAAACAGCATCGTGGTTCCATGAGCCACCCAACGCTCCAACGGTTATCAAAGAAGCATAATGTTTTCCACCGGTTTCTATGTCTTTTTAGCATCGCTAGTCCTCTACTTCGTTGGTGTGACGATATATAACGTCTTCTTCCACCCCTTGGCAAATATCCCCGGCCCCAGACTCGCAGCTATAAGTCGTCTTTGGTTCTTCGTGACAGATATTAGCGGTGACTGCTCGAGGACCGTCCAGAAATGGCACCAGACTCACGGTTCGTCATATCAACCCCTCACAAATCAAGAAGAGCTGGAGTCCAAGAATATAGTCGTCGCGCGGAGCGGGCCGCGGAGGGAAACCCAACCCCACTGACCAACACCGCCAGGCCCCGTGATCCGGGTGGCGCCCAATGAGCTCTCCATCAACGACATCGACGCGTACCTGTCCGAGATATACGCACAGAACACGCGCTTCACCAAGGCGCCCTACTTCTATGACGCCTTCAACAACCCGCATGGCACCGTCTTCTCGCAGCTGGACCGGGGCGCGCACTCGGCCGAGAAGCGCCTCATGTCGCACGCCTTCTCGCGGCGCAACATCGTCGGCATGCAGCACGAGCTGTACGCGAACCTCCACAAGTGGGTGGGGAAGCTCCGGGCGCAGGTCAGGGCGGGGAGGCCGGTCCCGCTGAGCCGCGCCGCCCAGTGCCTGACGCTCGACAACGTGTCCTACTTCAGCTACGGCAGCGACGAGGGCGCCCTCGACTCGGAGGGCTTCCAGCACGAGCTGCTCGAGCAGTTCGAGGCGTTCCCGAAGCTCGTCACCGTCCTGATGTTCGTCCCGGTACTCCAGTCCCTGGTCAGCATCATGCAGCGCTTCTCCTCATCCTCGTCGTCGGCTGCTCGCATCATCCAGGTGGGTCCGAGGCCTCCCACTGCGAGCTTGACTGTCTGTCTGTCTGTCTGTCAGTGAGCTGATTGAGATCCGTCTCCTCGCACTTGTAGGGTTCAACCGTTGGTTGGGACAGATTCACCAACCAGAAAATACAAGGCGAGACAAATGGAATGATCCTGTTTGAAAGCATGCTCGAGAAGGCGAGCAAGAACAATGTTGAGATTGACCGTGGCAGGGGAATAGCAAATGGTTCCCTGATGCTGGTCGCAGGTATGCCTTCCGTCTGGTTCAGTTCTCCATGCCTCGTTTCTTTTTTTTTTTCGAGAAAAAAGCTCTGTTGCTGACAACATGCTTGGGCCAATAGGAACTGGAACCACAGCAGCTGCTCGTAAGTGCCCTGGAGGTATCCCAGGACTACATCAGAAACCTGCACTGCCTGCAAACGTCATCAAATTGTCTTGAGCTCTATTTTGAGTTCAATTCAAGGAGATGAGGGACCTACTGACAGTTTCAAAGTCACTACCGGAGTATACCACCTTACAAAGCAGCCTGAGCTGTGGCGGGAGCTCAAGCGCCAGCTGCGGGCCGCGATACCACCTGAAAACACAACGCCCGACGTGACGGAACTCGAGAAGATCCCGCTCATGGAAGCCGTCGCCAAAGAGTCACTCAGATATGGGTGTCCCATCCGGGGGAGGAACCCCAGACTCGTGCCAGAGGGAGGAATGGAATGCGGTGGTTTCCACATACCCCAAGGGGTGGGTAACTTTCCTCTCGGGAAACTAGACCTCTCATAGACGGAAGCATGGTAGCTGACGCCGTCGTGGACCACAGACCTGCGTGTGGAGCGCCCAGTGGTATCACTGTACCAACCCGACTGTTTACCCCCAGCCCGACCTGTTCAAGCCGGAGCGCTGGCTGGTCAATGATGCGGATGCCCTGTCCGCCATGAATCGGCACCTGGTTGCCTTCAGCAGCGGGTCTAGGAACTGTATTGGGCAAAAGTGAGTGTTTCCTGTCCGCTGTCCAACGAGGTATAATCGGGTACGACGGGAGATTGAAGCTGACCTGGACAACACGATCCCCAGCCTTGCCATCATTGAGCTGAAGCTGGCACTCAGCCAGGTCGTGCTGAATTTCGAGCCGGGGGAGACCTTGGAACCAGAGCTGGAATATGAGGAGTACACGGGCTTGACTGAACCCAAGGGGCCGGTTAATATTACCCTGCGCGAAGCACCGTGAGCCATGTCCTGCCAGTTGCCTTCAGGTAGCCCGAGGCCTGGCCCCCGTCGATCGCAGCTCTATCAGGGACACAGTGGAGTGACACGAGTGGTAAATGTATATTTAGTGATCCATATGGAAGAATTTGATGTCTACTTACGACAGTCCTTCCAGCATATCCCGAGACTTGTCCCTGAGAAGGGAACTGGTCCATCAATGATCCAGATTCAGCCAAAGCCGAGCGGGGCCCGAGAGGCCGGGATCATCGCGGCACCAAAGCGTGTAAGCTGATTGGTCAAGCGCCGCCGCCAACCCACCTTGAGGTCGCCAAAGGGCAAACCTCTTGCTTGTGCAACCCGAAGCCACAGCGGGTTGATTGAAGAACGCGTAAGGACCCGACGGTAGCTTATTTGCTGGTCGGTTCTAAATCAGGAAACATGTGATTCCATAAATCTCCCATGCCAGGTCGCACAGCATCGAAGCCTCGGGCCCACACCTGCCCTCCAGCTACCTGTACAGCCCCGGTGGCCGACAGCAAGGGACATTTTTCGGGCAGGGCCGGGAGTGGGGAACTGTTATCAGAGATGGGCGACCTCCCCTGGGAGCAAAGGACTGGGCTCTATTATGAATATGCAGCCGGAGATGGGTTTCCGGGTGACATCTCAACGCGTCGCGCTGCGGGGGCAAATCCCCTTCAAGCCCGAAGCATCTAGAACAGGGCCCCGGGTTGGTGGCGCATGGCGGGAGAGACCTGCATTTGACAGGAAAGTACTGGGCATCTGAAACATGGTTATGCATTGATGTAACTTGGGCTCGCTGTTAGTGCAAGCTATATATACTCAGAAAATGCAGTGCCAGATATCCCACCGCCTGTTCCTCGCCAGAGGACCTCACAGCCTCCATTTGATGATAGAAAAGACCCAGCAGAAGCCACAAAACGCCGGTTGATGGCTTTGGAGAAAAAGAAATGGGGTATCCATCAGCAAAGTAGTGTACAGGAAAAAAGCGTCTCTCGTAACCATGCCACGACCTATGGCAGTGACACATACGCCTGCCCAGACGAAGGCCGATGAAAAGGCGCCCCGGAACCAGTGCTCAAAAGCGCAGGGCCTCTTCTGCCTGCCGCCTCGAGGGCCATGTCCATTCGTGCAAGAAGGTCGGCTCGTCCTCCACTCCCTTCTCCTCCAGCTTCTTGGCTAGCACTGCTGCCCTGACAGCCTCCAGACGCCCGTAGGACGGGAGATCCTTTGAGCACAGCGTGATCTGTGCGTCGATGATAGCCATGATAGCCCTGCCACACTTGTCCCGTGCGTGTAGGTTGGCACCCTTGTCAAGCAGCTTGCTGACGACGTGCTTGTTTCCACGTCTCGCAGCAACCAGGAGTGCCGTCTCACCCTGGCGGTTCCGTGCGTCGAGTATGGCGCCCTTCTCGATGAGCAAGTCGAGGATCTTCCCAATGTGCTGGCCAGTCTTATCGTCCTGGTCGTCAGAGAGCTGCGCCGCGAATGTTATCAGGACGTTGTTGCCCTTGTGGTCGTAGTGGTTGACATCGGGTGGCGCTGTTTGCTGCACCGGCGTCAAGAGACCTTGAAGGATGTTGAGTTTTTGAGTGATGGGTTTTATACGTTCTGCGTCGTCTCTGCCGTGTTTTCTCTTGAGCGAGCCCTTGGGGTTGGTGCTGGGCTGGGATGAACTGGGGGTGTTGGGGTCAGGGCTGCCGGGATTGCTGCTGTGATAAGACATTTCGGCCAAGCATTGTAAGCCATTCCGGCCTTCGCTGTCCTCGGCATACGGGTTGCTGTATGACCCGTTCACAGTGGATACCAGAGCCATATCTTTGGTCATGAAACATTCCTCTGGAACCTCTTCAGCCAGGGGCGAGAGCGCCGTTGTACCGGTGCGGCGTGGGGGGGCAAACGAGGCATCGGTAACACGCGACGGCGGCTTGATGCCAAAGGCGTCTCTCGGTATTGCCGCCCAATAGTGCAAGACGATGTTTTCGATGACCTGGGGCTCGTGTACGAACCGATCGAGCTGGTGGAAGAAAGTCCGGCCGAAGACATCGGGGGCATAAATTAAAGTTTTGTGGCTTACGTACAGCAGGTTCAAGAGCTTGTACAGAGGACTGTTCAAGTCATGCGCCGCAGAGAACCACATGGGGCTCAGGACATGGAGGAATGTCTGCTGTGCGTTGTTGACCTTTGATGGATCTACACGCCGTGACTCGAGCAGGTAAAAAGTCATATCCATACCGGTTTGACAATCCCAGGCGGCAAAGAGATGGAGAGGAGTGTTGCCGAACGGATCCGCAGATGAAGCATCTGCAAACCCATTCCGGACGCTTGCTGCCCGATCACAATCAGCGCCCCTGTCGGTGATATAGAAGGCATCGGGCAGGTCAGCGGTCTCGTCCGCAATGGTACACCAGCAGAAGTCGCCGCCTTCGTCCGAGGATTTGGTGAAGTGTTTCTGCGCGTTGCACAGGGGGACGTATCTCCGAGAGATGATGAAATCACCAGGCACAGCTAGTCCTGGGTGCGGCGGTTGGCCGAGCGAGAGGGCAGGCTGATGTGGTTGGAAATCCGAAGGAGTGCGGCAGGGCGAGTTTCCGAGGTTGTCAGAGCTCCCGATGGTGAGCCTGCTCATCAGGACAGACACCTGCTTGGCAAAAACGGTCGAGACACTGATACGGTTCCTGAGACTTTTGATGCTGTCGGTGCTCATCTGAGTTGATGTGGTGAAGACGGTATCGTTCCGAGGTGGGCGGGGGAAAGGAAGCTGGAAAGGAGGCTGATCGTCGTCCTTTGGGAAGGCGGACCAGATAGCGGCTGGGGAGGCGGAGCCCATGGTGCTCGGCGAGGCAAAGTCCATCCGGGTGTCAAGATGAGGGCTCTTGAGCGAGGTGGAGTCGTCAAACCGGGAGAGTTCTGAGAAAGCCGGGGTGTTGAGTTCCTCCTTGAAGGCGGCCATGACACGTTCTTCCTGGTCATTGGATGTGCCGTCGCTCTGCCGCCGACGCTGGCTGCGCTTGTGGAGCAGCTTGAAACGGGTGTTCATGTCGTTCCTGTCGACGGGCCGCAAGGGCCGGGGGTCATGACCGACCATCTTGTGCAGGGTCTTCTGGGCCGAGTTTTTCCTGAGCTGTCATCAGCATCACACGGCAGGCAGGTGTGACAGGTCAGATGCAGAGGGCAGAGGGCAGAGGGCAGCTCTGTGGAGGACATACTTGACGTCGTCGTTCGGGAAAAGGGCCTTGATGATCTTGTCCATCGGCAAGGTGGTATACATGTACAGCCTAGCCAGTTTTCTGGACCGTGACTCTGTCCATTGTGGAGGCCGGCCAATTCTCGCACCACCGCCACTGGGCGAATTAGCGGCGGCAGAGTCGGGAGTCGCGACGTCGGCCATGGCGAGGCTCTGCGGTGTGCCGGTCGGGGTCGGGGCCGGAAGTGAGGGCTGGCTCTGGGCAGGAGTGGAGAGGGCTGAGGTGTGGTGTTTTTGAAGCGGGAGCAATGGGCCACTTGAGGAGAGTTGAGAGTTGAGAGGGAGGTCTTGTATTGGGTGGAGGGGATCCGGGGCTGAGGCTGGGGCTTGGGGCTGGGGCTGGAGGTGAGATCAAGACAGCATTTTGGCAGCTACAAGGAGACCAGACGGGGACAGAGGACGCATTGCTGCTCGACCAAAGGGGCGCAGGATGTCTATTGTACTATGTGAGGGCGAGGCTCTGCCAGGCCGTGTATGGCCCATGGGACGGATGCATGTTGGTTAGGTCAGTTTGGTTGGTTGGTTGGTTGGTTGGTGAGGGGTGTGTGTGCTTGTGTGCTTGTGTGCGCGGGAGAGGGGGTGCGAAGGAGTCGGAGCTGAACTTGTGATTCGAGATTAGCGGATCGCTGAGGAGCGCTAGCAGCAGCCCGCGGGACTGGGTGGGGCGGTGGGGGGGTTCTTCCCATCCGATCGGGAAAGCCTCGCTGCCAGCCTGCTTTGTGTTCTCGCCTCCTCCTCCTCCTCCGGCCTCCTCCGGCCTCCTCCTGCTGACAATCCAAAGGCCCCCGAATTTGCATCCTCGCCAGCCATGTGGAAATCTCGAGCATCCGGCAGAGGGAGCGGCAAGTTTCCATGATCAAGGCATGCCAAAGAACGCTACGGCGTTGTGTCGGGCCTGGTGCATCAAGGCACTGATGACTGACTGCCCAGGTGGGTATACAGGACTTCCAATACAGCACCAGCAAAAACCAAAGTGTAAGAATGACAGACAGACCGCCCAAGTTTCAGTCACTTAGCGGGCAGCAGGCAGCCCGCAGATCAACGACCACCTCGGCCTTCGCACTTGCTCCAGGTCCACAGCGAGCGCATGGCGTGTGTGTGTCGTGCTTCCACCGTGTAGGCAGCAGTGCCTCCTCGGCAACCCGCCATGGGCCGCAGGGTCAAGGACAGGGACAGGAGCTGGGGACCCCCATGTGGATAAATCCGCATGATCCGCATGCATTGGTGCATTGGGCAGACTGCAAGCCATTTCCGGCTGCATCGATGAGACTCTGGTCATCAACTCCGGGATCGATAACTTGGGATCTAGACCCCTCGCCCTCGGGACAATCCTCAGGTCCCATACACGCATTACTTGGTGCATATACTACACACACAAGCGTACCTGCGACCTTCCCGAGGGAGGATGAGCCTTGCGTGCCCGGGGGCGCAGCCTGCCTGCTCGCAGACAAACAAACGCCCTGCACCGTGGCCGTGCCCCCACTTGGGTATCACGGGCCTTGTCCATTAATCAGTACGAGTGAGATCAACGGCTCGAATTGAGTTTTGAAGCGCATGCACACCACCTGTTGGCATCACCTGTACCGGCTTGTAGCATCGCAAGCCTCTTTGTGTCTAGGCTCAATCGCCTACTATGTACTCCTGTACTCCTTTCGGAGGCCTTCGAGGGCATCAGATAGCAAAGGGACGTTGATCGGCAGGCAGCATGCAGTCTAGCACCAACGTCTCGTTATGCCGTGGTAGCACAGCTAGTTGCGTCATTGCCTTAGGTTCTCAGAGGCTCACGGCGCGGGAGCAGGTGGTTGATCGCCCTCATATGTGCCAAATGATATCATCACTGGTAATCCAGAGCTATTAGACCACCGTATAGGGAGCTCACGGCGTCCGGGGCTGGAGCTGGGGAGCTTGATGCAACACCAACCGAACCAATTTGTTTGCACTTCTCAAAGTTGCTCCTGACCTCCCATCGACATCGACTGCTGGCCCCGCCAAGTGAAGACCTCGCTCACCAACTACTGTGCAACACCCTCTGAGCCCTCGCACAGCCACACACACAGACACACCGACTGACGCTCACCTTACCCACGAACCCACGAACCCACACCTGCACACCCGGCACATCGTCTGCTTAGTGTAGTGCCTAAAGCAATCAGTATGAATCGACTCGCTCTCCACCTCCGGGGCGCCCGTATCCCGCCCATCTCCACCTCCACAATCAGGACCGGGGTAGCCCTCCCCACCTCGGCCCGACGACTCTACGCATCTTCAGCCCCAAAGGAGGCCGAGCAAGCTTCTGCTCAGTCTGGAGGCTCCCGCTCAAAGGATGCCAAGGAGCAGGCCGAGAGGGCCGACAAGCCCGGCCAGGTCGACACCGGGAGCAACCCCTCCACCGACCGCCTGGCCGGTGACGGTGCCAAGGGCAGGACCGGCGGCGGCGAGCCTCTTTCTAGCTCCACGAACCCGCCTCCTCAGCCCAAGATCAACAACGCCAGCATCCCCGGCCAGGGCAGAGACAAGCTTACCAAGGAGCAGCAGGAGGAGGTAGACAGGCACAATGCCGACTTTGAGAAGAAGGTGAGTTGGAGCCCGGCCCCAACCTCGTGCCACCTTTCCCCCCATCCGCCCCAAGCTTCGATGTCGCACAGTTGTACTGACCAATCCGGCTGCTTAGCACGATCGGGCGAGCCAAGCAGCAGACGACAGGGTTGACAAGAATTTTTGGAAGGGGCAAGGAGGTGTCAAGGGCAAGTGATCAGGTGCAGACCAGTCATTGCGGCAGCAGCGCAATTGGCTCGTGCAATTACTCCCTCCCTGTCTGTGTCAAGTACTAGACTGGCCGTGGCGATGAGGTTGTTGACGACGGAAAGAATTCAATATTTGAGACTTCATGCTCACAACATCATCCCTGCGTCGTGCAGCCTTAGACTTATAAGTTCTCGGTAAATTTGGTCTGGTTTTCTCCTGGCATGCGTTCACAACCGTCAGCACCCAGAAGATTCACATGAGTTTGGCTCTTCAATTGAAGCCAAGCTTCACGGCCTAGAACATCCCGGGCACTAAATATAGTAGATAAGATAAGGATGCGCTCTTATCGATACCGTAATTTTTGGCCCAAAGCAATACTTTCTTGCGCCTTCCCGGCTGAGAATTTCCTCTAGAATCACGGCATCTCGACTGCCCAATTCAGGCAGTCCAAATTCACTTGTGACCAGACGTCAACCATGGGCAAACGAAGGGTGGGAGCGCTCGAGAAGCTCGATGCCGACCTCGCAAGCTTGCAGTTCAAGGTCCGATCAGACCCCCAGAGCTATGCAGACGAGTTCCAAAGGCAATACACGGCCTACCTCTCCACCAAGGAGGTATTCCTCGACAACCCTGCAAACGTGACCAGGGATGTCTCGCAGGACTTCCACGACAAGATCGACTTTATCGCTCATGTCGCCGACTGCTTCAAGGAAGAGACCGAGACCTTTCCGGATGACCTCAAGGAGGTCCTGACGCAGCACCATGCCATCCTCCCACCCGACGTGCGCGAGAAGCTGGTCGGAAGCCTGGTGCTTCTGCGGAGGAAGGAAATCATCTCCTCCGAATACCTCCTGACCACCTTGTTCCCGATCCTCGTCTCGACGCCCAGCAAGAGCCTCCGGGCGCTGCTGTACCAGAAGATCGTCAGTGACCTGCGGAACTCGAACTCGAAACACACGAACCACCCCCTCAACCGAACGGTACAAAATGTGCTGTCCATACTCATCACCTCGGACAAGACGTCGCCCAAGGGGGTCTGGGCTGTGCGGTTGACGCGCGAGATGTGGCGGCGGCAGATATGGACCGACGCGAAGCCCGTCCATGTCATGAAGGAGGCGTGTCTGGCTGACAGCGAGAAGGTCGTGGTCGGAGGAGTCCGGTTCTTCCTGGGTGGCGACAAGGAGCGGGAGGAAATGGAGGATGACAGCAGTGATGATGAGGCTGTCGACCTTAAGAAGATGCAACACCAGCACGGCATCAACAAGAAGTCCAAGAAGCACGCGAGACAGTACAAGTCTGCTGTCGATAAGGTCAAGAAGCAAGAGCGCAAGAAGCACCAGCCACATCCCCTGAACTTCTCTGCTCTGCACCTGCTCCATGACCCCCAGGGCTTTGCGGAGCAGCTGTTTCAGAAGCACCTCCTGAACACAAAGACGAAGCTGGCGCTGGAGAGTAAGCTGCTCGTACTGCAGTTAGTCACCCGGCTGGTCGGATTGCACAAGCTCACGGTCATCAATCTCTATTCTTGGTTTATCAAGTTCCTCACGCCAAAACAGCCATCCGTCACAACCTTTCTGGCATGTCTCGCTCAGGCAACACACGACCTCGTGCCGCCGGACGCCCTAGAGCCTTTGATCATGAAGATCGCCAACGAGTTCGTGTCAGAAGCGGCGGCATCGGAGGTGGCAGCCGCCGGTCTGAACTCCATACGCGAGGTCTGTGTGCGCCAACCTCTGGCTATGACGGAGACGCTGCTTCAAGACCTGGTGCAATACCGCAAGAGCAAGGATAAGGGTACTATGATGGCCGCCAAGGGCCTGCTGTCCCTGTATCGTGAAGTCGGCGCAGAGATGCTCAGGAAGAGGGACCGTGGCAAGAACGCCACCATGAACTTGCGAAGTGGCGAGCTGCAACAGCGAAAGTTTGGAGAACAGGACGCCGGTGGTATTGAGGGCCTCGACCTCCTTGAGAAGTGGAAGGAGGAGGAGAGGAAGCGGAAACGGGTGGCCAAGGGTCTGCCAGAAGAAGCTGGCAGCGATGAGGACCCGGAAGCCGACGTCTCTGACGATAGCGACTGGGAGGTCGATTCCGAAGCCAGTAGCGACTCTGGTAGCTGGATTGCCGTGTCAAGTGAGGACGAAGATGAGGAGCCAGCGGCCAAGCGCCAGAGGAAAGGGTCATCTGAAGCCCCAGAGCTTGTTGACGGGGAGCAGCCGAGCGCGGCGGCAGAGGTCGAGCGGATGTCCAAGCTCGCCACAACCACCATCCTCACGCCAGCGGACCTGGCCAAGCTGCAGGAGCTGCGCCTGCAAGCGAACCTCGACAAGGCCATGGGCAACCGCTCGAAGCACGCCCGGGAGCTCGCAGCCCGGCACGCGGACGACCCCCTGACGGCCGAGCAGATCGAGCTGCCGGCGAAGCTGCGCAAGACGACCAAGGAGGAGAGGGTCGCCCTGGCCCGTGAGGGCAAGCCCAACCGCGAGGAGCACAAGTCCACGCAGGCCATCCGGAAGTCCAAGAAGGAGGCCGAGGGCAAGTCCACGTCGAACAAGGAGAAGGCCAGGAAGAAGAACTTCTTGATGACCATCGGCAAGGCCAAGCAGAAGCACAAGAGGAGTCTTGTGCAGACAAGGAAGGTCTTGCAGGAGCATGTTGATAGGAGCAAGAGGGGTGGCAGGAGGGGCAACCATTAGTGTCGTTATTTTCTAGCCATCCCATGTGGTTGTCTTGAATGTCGAGCAGCAGCACAGGAAGCATCCCAAACTCTCGAAGCTTCGGTGCCATGTCGTCTTCAGGACTGTGCCCTACGTTTCTGCCGTCCCTGGTCAATTTTGTCCCTCCGCCCTCCACACTTGACGTCGGCAGATGTATCCCTCCAGGTCGTTCCCGTCAACTTGCAGGCCTAGGATACAAATATCGATTTGCTTGTATATCCAGGTAGGTTCTTGTGACTCCATGCGTTCTTCCATGAAGCTCGTCAGAATATTATTGCGCCTAAGGCAAACACTTGCTAGGACGCGATACCTACTTGTTCAAGACGGGAGAACAACAGATTTGGCCATCAGCCACGTGTGACCCGGGTGGCAGAACTTCTCTCAATAGTCAAATATGCTGTCACTCTCTTGCAGAGAATCGCCTGTGAAGTCAAACGGCCGCCGCACGGGTGATTTTGCTCGAATTCACCTCCATGGGTGCACTTACGGGTTTGTTACGGGTTTCTTACGGGCCTTGCGGTCCGTAAATACACCTCAGGAGGCGGGGAGGACGACAAGGAGGAGAGAGAAATTTTCCATCCCTGCCATAGTACCCAAGGCATCAAACCGTATCTAGGTAACTTTAACAATCTTTGTTCTTGTAACAGTCACAGTAGATTGTAACCCCAACAGTCACTGACCACGGTCGCCTGCTGTAGTAATCCCTATATAAGGGTACGTCACCAAGGTTGAGGACAGCCTCCCTTTTTTTCCTCCCTCCTCTGCCGCGGGACCTTTCGACTGGAAAAACTTTCTCTCATCTCACCTGAGCCCCAGGAAACCGTGAGAGTACTTTCAAAGATCACGCCCGTCGCAAACCCAGCCCCCGACCGAACCACCCCACGACCATGGAATCCTTCACAAACACCACAGCGGCGGGCTCCATCGCTGATGCCGTCGAGGCCGACAAGGCAGTCCAGAAGAGCAACGCCGGCAACCTCGCGAGGACCCAGGGCCGGTACGACGACGCCGTCCGCCTGCACGGCGAGGCCGCCCAGGCCAGGGTGCGCGTCCACGGCGCGCGGTCCCTCCAGGCCGCCATCTCGTTCAACAACCTCGGCGAGCTGTACCTCGAGCTCGGCCGGCTGGACGAGGCCGAGGCGGCGCTCGCGAGGGCGCTCGCCGTCCGGGACGACGAGGCCTTCGGCGGGATGGGGGTCGGCCCCCGCGTCGACGCCGCCGCGAGCCGCGACACCATGGCGCGCGTCCTCGAGGCAAGGGGGCACTTTGCCGCCGCTCGTGAGATGCGTCTCAAGGGCGCCGACAAGGGACATACGATGTGTGGTTGCGAGGAGGTGAGTCTTGGGGCTTTGCCTGTTATCCCAAGAAAGAAATGCGCCAGCACCCTCTGTGAGATTCCCGCTAATGGTTTGGTCGTCGCCCTCTCGGTTGTAGTGTCTCACACCTGGAGGTGCCATGCTGTCGCGCCCGCAGTTGAAGGCCTGTGCTGCGTGCCGCTCCGTCTTTACTGCAGCAAAGCATGCCAGAGGGGAGACTGGAAGAGACACAAGCCTCTCTGCAAGAAGTACACGGCCTCGAAGCAGTCGGCCGCCGGCCAGGCTGGCGCTGGCACATCTGCTTGAGACGACAACATCGAAAGCGGCTTCTGGTGGACTTCGAGGGGCGGCGTACGCGACGCATGGTTCCTGTATCTCACGACACTATTAGCCCGTCGCCTTGGGCGCCATTGCCGAGCTTGTGCAAAAGGCAGGAGGGGAGTGTTGGATGGGTTGCGGTGGCTGAGAGAGAGAGAAAGAGAGGCTGTCGGTTTCCGCAAGAAGGCACAACTCTACCAAGGGCCTGCCTACATTATTGTTGCACCTGTTGGCTCAAGTCTCACAAAGGGATGTAGACTTTGTGTCACCGCCAGATACCTTCTTTGGTTGCCCAGACCAACCCTGAAGCCTTTGAGACGGCTTCCGGACGGTGAATCGTTGGAGTCGCAAGGATTTTGTCGTTTCTCGTTCTCGACCCTGTGGCGGCGCCCTAGAGCACTCAAAGTTCACCTCCTTGGGCAGAACACAAGAGAATCGCGGGCCATGAATCAAATACCATTCCTTAAACGGACTGATCAGGGTTCCCATATCCAAACCCCTCTCCTAGATGCATATGTACCAGTCGGAGAAATAGAAACAACAGAGATGCAGTACACCAACAAGATTAAGACCACCTCAAATGCTTCCGGTACCACCCAAGAGACTCCAAGGTAGCAAGAGAAATCGCACCCTCCCAAGTAAATAAAATATTCCCCCTCGCCAAAGTGCTCGAGAACCTCCCTGACCGTTTCTATGCCCTTCGCCCCCTTGTGTTCCCCAATCCATTCCCAGATAAAAGCCATCAAGGAGTGCCACTTGCAGATACACCACTCCATCACCCTATTCGTTGGTCATACCGATGCTGCTGGAGCTCCCGCCATTGTTGAACCCGCTCGCGAATTGCTGCCGCTGCCTCAGTTGATACTGGTATAAGCTGTCGCCCGAGTCCTGTCTCGAAAATGTTCCTGGAGTGAATGAACCAACTGGGGTCCCTGTGCCACTGTTGTAGGCTGAGACATGGCTGCTGAAACTGTCGACCAGCGGGCTGGTTAGGTCATATTCCCAGTCCTGCTGGGGTCCGCCGTTGGCGTCGGTTGTCCAGTCTGGAAGCGGTACTGAGGTGGTCAGGGAGGGCATAGACGCCGGCATGGAGCGTTGACCCGTAGCCACGCTGTTCAGCGCGCTGCTAAAGGCGTCGACGTTGTCAGGATCGAGCAGCGGGTCGCCGAGGTACGATGAGGTCGACTGTCCGGCGTTCAGGTTTCCACCCAACGAGTACATTTCGGAATCTGGATCCGGCTCCTGCTCGTCTTTGACCACCTCCCCGAGGATACCACCCATCTGCTGATTCCCGCTGGTTGAGCTCATTAACCAGGACATCGACATACTCTCGGGCCCAAGGATGGGCGATGTAAGCGAAGGTGTCAAGGACATCCTCATCCCACCGGGCCGTTCCTGGGCAAACATCAACAGTCTCTCGGCGAACTGTGTCCTGCTGTTTGGCGTCGCACTGAGGGTACGGACGAAAAACTCAAGCGGGTCGATGGCCGCGCCTTTCCTACTGACTCCGAGAACACCGAGGTCCCCGCTACCGGGCAGGAAGTCCATGCCCATCAAACCACCACTCAAAGAGCCGAGTCCACTGATCGGGGTCCCAGCGGCGCTGGCGCGGTCGACCGCACCAAGCACATTCATGCACCAGGTCCCGATCTCGAAGATCTTTTCAAATATTCCCATGCCGTGTACTTCGACCGCGCTGCTGGGAAGGCTCTGCAGCACGGCAGCCGTCGAGCGCGCGATTGCTAGAGGAAAGGCGAAATGCATGCTCTCGTGCGGAGCCGTCCAGCTCAAGAGGCTCTGGCGAAATGAGGCTTGCCAGACAATCAGCCTCAGCCACTGCTGGGTGACGAGCAGGTCGGCCTTCTGGATAGCAGTTGGCTCGGATAGTATTATTTCTTCGTCGGCATCATCATTCGAGCCGGAGACTGACGGCGCTGCTGTGACCGGCGCGGAAAAGATCGGCGCTGAGTCTGAGGACGGCGTAGTGGCACGAGATCGCTGGAGAAACGACGGAGGCTGGGCCAGGAGGTTCTGCAGAGCGAGATAGGTTGTCGCACTGACCCGCGGGTCAGAACCCTCGTTCCAGGCCGATACGAAGGACTCATCCAGAGGCGTATATGACGAAACCAGCTGCAGGAAGCCGGCATGAATGTCCGGAGACTCATATGAGTGACGCGTCGTGGGCAGCATTGGTGTCTTTTTGAACGTGATGGGTTTGTTGCGTAGAATGGCGAAAGATCTGAGCATGATGTTAGACAATACAACCCCAAGTCACACACACATCAAGTTTTGTCGACGGACCGACCTTTCAGTGACAAATAATATCCAGAAGACCCGTTGTCGGCACAGGGCCTCCTGAGGGGTTAAGCTAACGTATGTCGAATCATCATGAAGGCCCATGTCCTGAGCCAGGGTGAGCGCTTCCCTCAGGTACAGCCAAGACTTCCGGTTCTGATTTATCTCGAAGAACGAAGTTGACAACCAGAACGAGGATATAACGGCATTAAGCGAAGCATCCTCCATGAAATCATAAGACTGCCGGTTAGACACGCACTCGTCCAGGAAAAAGCGGCCTGCGTCTTCCCACGACGCCGGGCCGTCAAAAATGAGGCTCTTGCCAGACATGTGCATGCTTACCAGAGCGCACAGGGCAAAGATGAGGTTCTTCTCGGACGGTGTCATCTGCCTCGCGATCATGGAACGAATGGCCGGCATGTAGAGGACCGGCATGATGGGGTATATGTGCTCATAGTAGAGGTCAACGCATTGCGGGATGAGGTGATGGAAGGGCCGGTGGAGAGGCTGGTGCTGGTCGGATGTGAAGATGCTCCTTGGTTCTGGCCCATTGCGAGGATCGGAGGCGTTATTCCGCCATGAGACATCCTGGGGTAACGCTGTGGAGGTGTAGGCGACGCGGGCTGATGGATTTTCAGGCTCAACACTGTTATCTCTGCTTTCCCGCTCCTTCTCCCGCGCTCTCAACTCATTGCTAAACAGGACAGTCAGCGTCCATTCTGACAGGAGTTGTCCTCGAGTCCGGGGGACGGCGTGTTTAAGCGCACCGCCACACCAAAAAAATTTGCCCAGGCGGTCTTGCAGTTGCAAATCTGATGTCACGTGGCAGATTGGAAATGAACATATGAGATGGAGGCAACGCACATGACACGGCCGTGGCCCCTCTTGGGACCACGCTTCCTGGGCACATGGTCCCGCTTGCAAGTCAGGCTGGCATTAAGACACTGCTGGCATGGAAGCTGCCCATCGCAACGGATTCCTGGGCGAGGGCTGTCAGCATGGCTCGGCCCAGCTTTGTGACTGAGGCTGGGTGTGAGAGGACACAGGGGAACCCTCTGGTCTGGTGAGAGGCACCACCAGGCAACGGTTACAGAGACACGTGGGTAGGTAGCTCCGGCAGCAACAGAGAGAGGGCTAGAGAGACTGATGGGACGGCGGGATGAGAGGGACGGCCAAGACAAGGCACACGTACGTCGTCTCCTACAGTGGTCACATACGGTCCGCTTGGACTGGGAGGCCTTGGTAGGCGAGGCGGAGGGGGCGGTGGTGGTCAGAGCTGGGGCAGTGGCAGCGGCAGCGGCAGCGGCAGTATCTGAGTCGGCAGCAGGGCCGGAAGGGCGCAGAGCGGCGGCGGAGTCGGACTCGGGAGCTGGGGCGGGAGGCACGGCGGATACGAAATCGGAAGTGTCGTCTTCGGTCTTCATCCTGGGGGCGGAATCAGAGGGGGGAAGGGGGAGGGGAGGGGCGGGCAGGCGTTCCGTGACCCGTGATTCCGTGATCCGTAAAGGGTGACTAATGTCCGGGGTGTGGCGGGATTGCAGGGGATCCGCTCAAAACAAACTCGACATAATGATAGACGGTAGGGCGGGCCGAGTCAACAAGCGACAGGATGGTTTCTGGCGGACGAGCGTGGGCGACTGGGTGAGTGAGGCTCCGCGAGGGGCAGGAGAAAGTTGCGAGTCTTCAGCGAGAGAAGAAGCGATGGCGGACAGGACGGGGCCGGGACCGATTGAGTTCAGGAGGGAGGGACCAGCAGGTCAGTCGCCAGTCGTGTCGAGGCCACGCACTAACTTTGCCTAGGATGGCTGGACGATCGGCGTTTGGAGTTGGGTGAGGGGGAGGGGGATGGTGATGGGGAGGCAGGATGGGATGGGATGGCTTGGGTTGGGATTGGGATGAGTGGGCGATGGGATGGCAAACCGCAGCGCGATGGGAAAGCTGCCGGGCGTGGGCGTGTGAGTGGGCTTGGGCTTGGGCGTGGTGAGGGAAGATCTGGACGGAGTTTGGAGGGGTTGCGTCCTCTCCCACCTGGCACTTTACTACCACCACCACCCCAAAACCACCACCAAAACCACCACCACTCACCACTCACCACCTTCCCAGTCTGTCTCCAAACAAGACACGCCTGCCGACTGCTCTCCTCCTGTCCTCCTCTTCTCCTCGTCCTCCCCCTCCCATTAACTGGACTGGACTTACTGACGGACTGACAGACTCGGCATCTGACTAACCGACCGACTTGTTTTGACTACTGCAAGTCTTGCCCTGCCCTGCCCTGCCCGGCCTGCATTACCTGCTGCGGTGCCTGGCCTCCTGACCCTCCAGTTCTCAGATGAGCCGGGAAACTGCCCAAACAAACCTCGCCGACCCCGAGGCCGTCTCCCTGCGATTGCGTTTGCGCCGCGTTGCGTTGCGGACTCTGGCCGTGCCCTGCTGCAGATAAATGCGGGGAAAGCCAGGATCGCGTCGCATCCGACTCCTGCAACAGCTTGCGAGCTATAGCTAGCGTCCCTGCTCGGCCCTCCCCCCCCCTCGGTGTGGTCTCCCAAGACCAAGAGGATGAAAAACTCTTTCCCGGTGACGGCTGCTCATCAGGTGATGTCCGCTGCCGCCGAGACTCGAGATTTGGTGTGGGAGCAATCCCAAGGGGGCGAACGCCGGTCCGCGGCCATCGTCCCACCTGGTTGGGCTATGCGGTGACTTCAGAACCTGCTGGTATGGCGGTATTACTTTGACCTTCTCCCTGGGTACAGTAGTGTAGGCCATAACATATCGCCATCATCATATGGCCCCATATATGCACGGTACGGTAGCGCCATTGCAGTACCATAGTTGCCCGTCCGCCTGCATCTGCCAGCACTCAGGAGATTTTTCTCGACCTCTGATGGGCCCCAAGAACGAGCCCACCTTGTTCCACCCAGGAGGACTCAGAGGGGGGGCCACCGAGGGATCCAGACGAAAAAGACGGCCCCCCGTCGGCCAAGTGGCCCCGACAAGGCAGACGGACTGCAGACGGATCGACCAGAATGGATCTCGCGGTGGCTCGAGCCCCCTGGAGTCCTGGACAAGAGACCCATCCGGGCTCCACCCCTGGCCCCTGAACTTCAGCCGCAAGACCTCACAGCGTCAAACCACGTAAGTTGGTGGCTCCGCTTGCAGAAAGCTTGATTGGTGGTGCCATGCGTCATGATAACAACCTGCCGGGCTTCGCCTCACGAGCCTTCACTCCGTCCCGCCAGCCCGCCCGTCTGCTCGAGGCAGTCACGCTGGTTGGGCTGTCTGATTTGAGTTGTTTGGCTTGGCTCGGCCGGACCTGGCAGTTCTCCACGGCCTTGTTTTGTTTCCGACGCATGGTATGATAAATCATGTGCTGGGCTGGGTGGGCTGTGCTATATTGTACTGTGCTGGACTGTGTTCTATAACGAAGGCCTGCCCCATGGCCCGGAGGCGACCCTCATAGCTCCTCCTTGAAGAACTTCTCTTCGCTTCCCTCGCCTTCGTCTCCGTCACCGTCCCCGCCCTCGCCCTCGACCGAGGCCTCACCCTCGCCGTCTTCCTCACCATCGCCCTCCCCGTCGTCCACAATGCCCCGGATCTCCGGCACCTCTCCCGGCACCTCGACCACCTCGAGCGTCCAGGCTTTGTCTCCCGCGATTTTCTCCAGCTCCTTGCGGAACTGGTCTATCTTGTCAGGGTCAAGGTTGCGCTTCTCGAGTCCCTCGTCCGTCATCATCTCCACCTGCCCGCCCTCCGCCTTGCTCAGAGCTCTGGCCAGCGTCTCGATCAGCGGTGTCGACGACGCCCCTTTGCCCGCAACGAATCCGCGCGGCGGCTTCAGCTTGGGTGGGGGTTGACCGTCGTCTGCGCCGTGGAGCTCCTTGCCGCCGATAACGATGCCGCCTATCTCCATGCCGCTGAACTTGTTCTTCCCCTGCGCCTCCTGCTGTCTCTTTGTGGTGTCTTCGCTTTCGCCGGCCACCTCCTGCTGCTCCTCCCCCTTCTCCTCCTGGCCTTGGAGGGTGCCCGCGGCCTCTGCGGCCTCGATGCTGTTACGCAGTCGCCAGGCGTTGACCTCTTCTTCAGAATCGAAGATACGCTGACAACTGATCGGGTGGGCACGAGTCTCCTTTGGTGGTAAGAATGCCACGTCCTCGCACAGGCGAGGCGTGTGAACCAGCATGAGGTACGAGCAGGTGGTAATCTCCTTGATCCAACCGATACGGTCGACCGTCGACCCTGGGTTGCAGTGGTACTGGACTTCGATGGTCCTCTCCCTTTCGGTGAGATCACATATTGTGCCACCTGCCATGCGCTGTACTAGGTAGCGCTGGTCGCCCTTGACCTGCAACTCGGTGTGTGGAGGAGGCTTGAAGTCGGCCTGCTGGCCATCCGTGTCCGTCTGTAGCTCCTTGGTCTGCTTCTTATTCTTCTTGGCGCTCTGCGGCTGCTGCACCCTGCCTAGGACGTACTCCTGGCTATGTGGGTCTCGTGCCGGAAGGCCGCCCTTCATGTTGGTTGGGAGCGCATGGAACTGGACGATATCCTGTCCGTAGCAAAACTCGTAACTCCACCAGCCTGACACAAAATAGAGGCACTGGTTCTCGAGGTCGCTCATGAGCTCCCATCCTCGCGTGTTGGCCCGGGCGAGCTCGCGCGCCTCTTCTGCCTTTGCCAAGTCCGTCGCAGTCTGGTTGGGGGCCGGGGGTGGCGCGAGGACGGGGACCGTACAGAGGAACCTGGAGGGTGGAATATTGATAATTTCGAACTCCTCCGACACTTCAGGCATCCCGTCTTCTGGGTCGCCATCTTGACCGGCGTCTGCCGCCGCGGACTCGCGGGTCTGGCTGGTGAGTTCGGTCTGCGAGGAGAAATCGGCAGTGTAGGTGGCCTGGGCGGATCGCGATGATTCTATGATTCTTTGTGCGTCTTTCTCGAGAATGATGTTATCTGGAAACACGACTTCAAACTGTGGGGCCGGGAATCAGCATGCAAGCGCGCACCGATGGAAGACCTTCCAAAGAAAGGGTAGCAGCGGCGTCTTTACCTGAGGATAAGCCAGCATGTCATCGTGGATGCTGAATCCGGGCTGCCGAGCTCTGCACAGCTGCAGGCTGGCTAACAGAACGAGGTTGAGACGGCGCATCATGCCGCTAAGCACTTTTCTGGCTCACATGAAGGTTGCGAGATGGACACTTGTTGGATCGGAGACGTCTAAGTTAAGTTGTCGATTACAATCAAATCGCAACAGGCCATCCAGCTGAGAGGTGGCTTCAACTGTGTGCACGGGCCACTGGGGCCTCGGCACAGTAGACTACAAGTACTAAGTACATTTCAGGTACATGTCACCTCACACCAAAAGAGAGCTTCCTGCCTCAGTCACTTCCTGCGCGCCGAAACGTGATACTCGACACCTGCACCTAAACAATGACGACCTGTACTCGCAGATCGAGTCGATAATGGACGAAGGGCAACGTTGTCTCATGGCCCTTCTCGATTCCTGGTCGATTTCCCCTGAATCCGTTTCCCGAGGCGAGACGGCTGACTCTTGGTCTCCCGCGAGGAACTCAGCTTCATGATCGCCCCATCCCAGATTTAGCACTCTGCATGCATACCCCACTGCGCAGAGGAGTCACTGCTGATCGAGACCAGAGCCTCCCACTAACGGCGATCCTGACAAGGCCGTCTCATCCGAGCATACTTTGTTGGGACCTCCAGGCTCATTAAGGATCAACCAGCGATTGGTCACCTCCAACTTGCGTACTACGTAGCGCAATATCGGCACCCACCCTCACTTCCACCAGCCTCCGGTGTCCGGCTGGGACTCTCCTCGCGCAACTGCCCGGAGATGCAATGGACCCTGCATAACTAGGGGCGACAGTTTCGAGGACCATACCAGATGGCCGTTCGTTCACTGACATGTGCCCAGGCCTAGGCTGCGCGACTCGAAGAAGGAAAGGGCCGATGTCGACTCAGAGACGGGAGTGGAGACATCTTGGGAAGAGCACCCTGCTCGTGGCCCATTGACGAGCATGAGGGAATTTGTTGTTCCTTGGCGGTACCGAGATGCGCAATTAGTGTGTGAAGGGGCGCATCATGCAGGTGAGCAGGTTGCGTCAAACACCATCCATCCGGACTCCCAGAGACAGTCCCATTCCCACCTGATGCGCGGTCTATTCTGGACCGCCGGTCACGGATCGACTCGGATCAAGCCGATTCGGAGATGGAAATTTCGCAAAATATGGGTGTATGGGTCCCTCCTCACTCTCTGAGTCCCGTTCAGCACAGGATGATAATTACATGAGGCCCTGATCGAATACACGAATATGCAGATGGGCTTTTCTCGGTGGATTCTCGAGTCGTGCCGCGGTTTGGGTGGGGACCACAGTCCGGCCTGACTTGGCAGTGCCTCTCAGAGCAAGTCTTTCGTTCAGGGGCAAGCGTGGATATACACCAAATACGCGTAACGGCCTACCTCCAGCCCGGACAAGCGACGTAAATCAAGAGCTGCGACTTGTGGGCTGTGGGTGTTCCACAATGCGTCCAACCTATTTTGACGATCTAGGATGGCTGATTTGCCAAGTCGCCCTCTCATTCCTAGACTGGACAACTGGATGTGTTGCTGAGGTGTGCCGTGCCGTGCCGTGCCGTGCAGTGTGTGCCGTGCTGAGTGAAAGAGGGTGGTGTGGGAGGGGTTGGTTGGGTGCGGGTGTCTGAGATTTCTACGCGTTGTAGTCTACCGATGTGAAGATGGACAGCAGAGAAGATGCACGTGGAGTCTCTTCAACCAGGGGATTCTCCGAGACACGTATGCATCCTCCCGAACAGGCGGGGTGTTTGCCCACTGCCTGTTGTTCCGGTGAGTGGTCTGTGAAGCACAAAGGGCGGCAGCGCATGTAGATTAAATTGAGGCAATGGCAGTACCGAGAGCCCAGCATTTTTCGCTCTCTGCAGCGTGTCTCGTGAAAGCCAGCACTGCCAGTCGGTCGGATCCCGTGGACTCATGGACTCGTGGACTCGTGGACTTGCGTGAGCATGGTTACGAGACTGAGCCGCTCAGAGCTGTCACCTGGAGGTTCCAGTTGTCTGCAGGCACTGAAACGATGTGAGAAACTCGACCTCACGAGCGATTCCAGCTTGTGTTCGTCTATGAAACGTGTCGTGCTCAGATATATTATTTCCGGCTGGCCACTCTGGAGACATCACATTTGGCGCACACATCTCGGGCCCTGGACTTGCTTCAAGTGTATGCTGGGTGGGTGTTGTGGACTTCTGGCCTGAAGTCGACGACCGCAGCGGAAAACTGACTAAAATGCTACCAAGAAACCACCTTTCGTATGCTTCATGTCTTTCAGATGGGTACCAAATCACAGCGTATCTGTCCCTCACCACAGCCGGGCCCCGCCGTCATCGTCGTCCCCATCAAAGCCGGACGCAGCCCTTGACGGTGGTGTCTCATCTCGCACTTGGTGGTCCTCCTCGGAGGACTCGCACACATCGAGCTGGCCCAGGGTCGAGACAACGTCGCCCAGGTCTGCGTCGCCCCGCACTCCGTCAAAACCGATGCTGGTGCCGTTGACCCGCGCAGGGAAGGTCGGGTCCGTGTTGGAGTCGTGAGCCTTCCTCTCGGGGACCTTCTCGGCCAGCGTGCGGAAGGTGTCCTCGCGGACCCTGTCGAGCACACGGATGAGGACCTGCTGCCTCCGCTTGACCGCCGCGTCGCCCTGGTGCGAATAAACGTCCGGGACACGCCAGTTGATGTACAAGTTTCGATGGGTCTTGCGCACCTCGAAGCCCGTGGCAGAGGCAGTGAAATAGTAGTCGCAGAGGCGGCATGTCGGCTTGCTGGACCCGATATACTTGTACCCTTCGAAGAACTGGTACGGGCGCGGGCCGTTCGGACCGGACTCATCGAGGATCGACTGGTGAACGAGGACCTCGGCGTGGACCACCGGCCTGAAAGAAGTTTTTCCGGCCTGTTCCTTGATTTCCAGGTCCAGATCGAACTTCTGCAGTTCCTCAGCGTGAGCTCTGTTTTCCCGCATCTTGGTCTCGTCTCCCGTCATGCGGCCGATGATGGCATCTGCGTTGACCTTCTTGTCGTTGATGGGGTTGCTGATTTGTTTTGATGAGCAGACGAAGTCTACCTCAAAGTCATAAAAGAGACATTCCCATTTCTTTCGAGCTTCAACGAGGGTCTTCGAGGCTTGGTAATATGACAGGAGCCTTCCGGCAGCGTGTCGTAGCTCCGCCCATGGCGACGGCTTTCCACCCACTGAAGTCGCCTTGTCTTGTACCCTTTGGTACAGGGAAGACTTCGAGAAGTCCTTGATGAACAGCATAAGGTTTGCACAAGCTTTGAAGTCTTTTGCGTGACTCGGTCTCAGTGAACTCGCTTGCCAAGATCCCGTGGGGTTTGCTCACATTCATCCTCCTCGAGCTCTCGGTTGTCCGCTTTCAGAGCCAAATCTCCAAGCTCCTTGAGTTTGTCAGACAACTCCGTCAAAAGCATGGGCGCATTCAGGCAGGGTCGAATCTGCTTGGAGAGATTCCGGACATAGACCTGTAGCCTTGGTCGGTTGAAAGCAACAATTTTCCTGAGAACGGAAGCCCGGAGAATGGTGGAGGAGTCTGTATTGTACCTTTGCAGTGTCTCGACGATCTCGCGGAGATAACTCTTCACTTTCAGAAGGTCGTTTTCGGACCGTTGATTTGACGCAAATCGACTAGCCAACTCGTCAATACACCCGGCGCTTCCAGGCCAATGGAACGTCTCAGAAAGGCGGGAGTAGGGTTCAGTGCAGAATGCCCCCAATAATATTTGTGGCCGGGACCAATAACTAACAGATGCGTCGCTTACTATTGCACATGGTCAGGGTATTTGAGGACAGAAATCGCAGTCACGGTATCGCCACCATGCTCGTTGTCACAAATCTGACACAACTTGTTGATGAAGTCTTTGAACAGATCTTCGGATGAGTGAGATGGGACCTCATTCATCGAGTCCGGTACCTTCGGGGCGTAGTTGTACATGCAGGCCTGGGTGAGGGCAAGCAGCAAAACGAGTGGCTCATAAAATCGCCTCCGGAGCTTGCCCAGAGGCACGAGAGCGCCCTCAGGGGGTGCAGACTTTCCTGACGATAATCAACCTGAGTTCTTAGCCCTGCCCGAGTCATGATCAACTCACCTTGTGAATCGGGCATACCTATTTTTCCAGGGCGGCTCAGAGGATGTTGCTGTAGCAAGTGGCAAGAGAAATTGGAGGTGGGTGGTCGAGAGCCAACAACAGGTGGAGACCATTCAAGTGGTGTCTGCCAAATTGTTGATGAAAGCCCGGCCAGAACCCGCGACACGTTTGTAGACGGTGGGAATTTTGATTTTTGAAGTGTATTGCTCGAAGATGCTTGGAATTATGCCTTGGGATCTCCAACAGAGCATTGGCGGTGGTTTCCTGCATACCTAGGCAATGTGGATAGTCCAATGATGCTACGCCTCCACCCTCCATTGCATGCGTGAGGCCTACCGCGGGGCATTTCTATTGGTAGGTACATCGTGACAGATTTCAGCAGAAGACTGCGGCTAGTACCACCTCTTGCTTCCTTTGGTGTTAGTTCCACACCGTCATCAAAGTCTGCCTCGTCGGCCCCAATGCTTGAGGCCTACTGAGGCAGTGCAATCCATCCAATCATGCAAGCAAGACCAAACTTCTGTCAGACCATAAATGGCCGGCTTGCGTCGAAACTGGCAGATGTCGGTGGAACTCAGTGAGGACGTAAGACCTGACTGCGTGCACTTAAGAAGAAGGTAGGCCTCTTGCATCAAAATTGGAGCCACAACGACGACGCCGACGTTTAAACACGCACAACCATCCAGGCCTTGCCGTGTGGATGTCTCCACTCCCGTTTCCTTGCGGCTCAGACCCCTTTCCTCGAAAATTCCCAAGAGCAGCCTCGAGCGTCATACCCTCGTTACATCTCACGAGTGCGGAGTGGATCAGAAGGCAAATCTCTAGGGCATGTGAGTTTCCAAAATCCATGCGAACGCCAGATGAGGGAACTGACTGGTTAGACTGCTCGGACCTGTCTCGATCTCGCCTGAGGAACATTTCCAAGTGCTGACATAGTATGTAAAAGCCCGGTGAGGGTTCGGTGACGGCACTTGTGGGTTCTAGACTCACAAGGAATGACAGCTGTACGATTGGTCTCTGCCCAGGGCTGGTCTCGTGTCCCGAGCCCAGATGGCGTTCAATCGCGACCGGGACAGGCCCGGCCGACGGGCCCATGACAATGGCCGCGGCGTAACCCAGATGGATTACGCACTTGGCCCTATGATAAACGGCTCGGATGACTACGAAAGGTTCCTGGTACCGCAAGGGTTCCCGGAACAACCTTATGTTGACCCTCGGTCGACGTATGAACAGGTCACTCCTGGGGGGGCTGGCTTGCCGCAGGATTTTGGTGATTTTCACAACCTTCAGCCAGGACTCGGCACTGGTCTCGACGCTCAAGTCCACTTCATGGATACACGATATATAAACCCTGGCCTTACCGATTTGTCTCGTGGTGATTCAGCTGAGGGGGCATAGTTCTCTCATACAAGCCAACACACCATCGACGATTTCTCGCAGTACCCAACGGCGTTTCTCGATGCCCCAGGCCCCTACACTCAAGCCCCAATGCCTGCTTTAGGGGGCCTCGGCCTCGTACAGGCTTCTTATCCAGGTGATCCACTCCAGGACAATGGGAATGCTTTCTTGAGCACCCCTACTGCCGACACCACAGCCTGCCACGTACCCAATCCAGACTATCCGAATTCCTCCACTGTAGACTCCCCTCCATCCGACAATCCTCATTTTTGCGGGGAATGCCGAAAGTCATTTGCCAACAGGTCATCATACATGTGAGTTCACGCTGAAACCTTCCCTCACCGCCAGCGAGCGAAAGCAACACATCAGACTCGTTCCCACGATACCAATTTCTATCACTAACCGTCACCACTAGGAAACACTGTCCGTATTATCAATTCCCTCTGATGAAGATTCCTTTGTGACAGGTAGCTAATGAGCCGAAGGCCGGATTCATGAGTTACCCATACCCTGCCCACGAGAGGATTGCGACAGGAGATTCCCTCAAAATAAAGAACGCGACAAACACATTTTGGTATATCACCGCGATATAGACCGGGAGAACCCCGAATTCGCCTACCTTTCCGAGAAAAAGAAGGGATTCAAGTGCGAAAATTGTGGCTACGTATGCGACAGAAAGGACAACCTCAAGCGCCACACAGACCGAGGAACTTGCCAGAGGAAGAGGAGGTGAAGACCAGTTGCGACCAGGTTCTCGCACTGTTTTGTTGGAATTCTACCTCCTGCCAGGATGACTTATGAACTCATGACCTTTCCTTGTTTCCCTTTTGTCTTATGTACAGCCACAGGAGGGTTGCCACCTGCACGTTGAGATTGGTGTTCCTTGAGGTGTTTCTTGCAGCCCCCTTGGGCTTTCCCCACGATGCCTCTTTTCCCTCATCTCGCTCTCTCAGTCCCATGATAGTTGATCCTTAGGTACATGGTATTGCGTATTGGTATAACCTCGAAAAGCCGCCTTCTGATCTGATGTATTCCAATCGTGCTGCTCCTGGACGTATGTGTCAGCTTTGCACCTGCTCCAAACCCACAGGGTACTGCCTCGCATTCCGAGAAAGTCGGCAGTACCTGACCAGCTCAACTGGGGTCTGAACCAAAGAGTGTGGAAGTTGAGGGTGCCACCCTCTCCATTGGAATCATGTGGCACCCGATCACACATTGCCAATCTTTCACGGCGCCGGGAAGCAGGCCTCATGCAGCTCTAATGGTGGCTGCATCCTTCGGTCATGATCATTGAAACCTTGGACCTCGGTGAGCCACCAATGCGTGCAGCGGATTGCTTGAGCCACAGAAAACATTGCCAGGTGTGAAATGTGCCGCGCAGCTCCTCTTCTCCTTGGAGAAGCCTTTTCCAGCAGACAACGGAGATACTGTCTAGATGGTGCCAACTTAGAATGCTCACGGGACTGACTCACCATGCCACGGATGCAGTCACTGAAAAGCCACTTGAAAGTACTTCCAGGAGGACAGAAAGGGCTGTATGAACCAGGGGAAACAGTATGCGGACCACAAGCCCATGGCTGCTTTTTTTCAAGAGGCCAAATGTGACCGAAAATATGGCAACGGCACCCGTCACGCCTCGGACAACAACATTATGGGAAAACGTCCCACTTAGGGGATTCAGAGGCATCTGTCGTCCCTGCTAACACATGGATGTCCGACTCTCACGTCTCTGATACACACCAAGGTGGGCTGCCTCAAAGCATCCCTCAGATGGATGATAACCACAGCTCTAAGTTACCCTCTCCACGTTGCTGATATCATCGCGAATCACACGAGCGACCTTTGGTGACGGCGTAGCGCTTGAGTCTGTGGTTGGGGAGTTCCTGGGTCGAAGATTTCATGATTTGTACGAAAGCCCAACAACCCACACTCAGCCAGTCATATCAGCGCCGTAAGGCCTGCGGTAGTCAGACACTAGACTGGCGGCACATCAGCACCCCCACGACCGGCATTTGTTGACACAGCGGGCCGTGATAGCTAGTGCGGAAAAGACTAGAGGAAAGCATGTCGGGAATCGACAGGAACCGTTGTAACCATTGCGTCTAGCTAGGCCGTTCGGGCGCTGGCGTATCGACGGCGCGCCGTGGGATTCGAGCCCGACGTCAACGCGCCCTTCTTATTTTGAGCCTCAAGGCAAGGGTCCGTCCGCACACTCAACACCTGGGCGAGAGGAAAAGCAAGCAAGCTGCGTCATTCCACAGCCGCTGCCGGCCGTCAAGGTTCGCGGGCGGATCCCGCCAGCGGAAAAAAAGGGGGGGGAGGGAGGGTTGCTTCTGCCCCGCCAAGAGCTGGGAGATTTGGGGAGATTTGGCATCGTGTTGCCCGTGCAGGCCATCACACACAACCTTGATAAGCTCGTCCCGCCCGAGCCTGCGGGTATCTCATTCGTCCGGGGGCCAAATGAAGCTTGCAGTGCCCTTCAGAAGCTGAACGACTAGGCCGCGGCGAGACTGGCTCTTCAGGGATATGTCCCCGGGATGCGGGTCCAGATGGTCCCATACCTTCGCAGCACCAAGGACTGGGATTCTGTGACGCCCCACAGCACTGCGGATTGGCGCTTCGGCGTGAACAATCCACGGCATCTCCTCCTCCTCCACAGCCTGAAGCCTGACCCAGTCGGCACTTCGCCATTGCGATCTGAACGCGGGGACAAGAGAGAGGGCGGGGGAGAGCAAGGACTGTCCCAGCCTGCCTTGCCTTCTGGACCGTGGCACCAAGCACACGGCATTCCTGACCTGTCGGACTATGGCTGAGGCTGAAGATCATGGCCAACCCGGCAGAGGGTCTTGGGTCGCAGCAGCACACAGGTGGTCCGCCCTCGCAAGTACCAGTTGGGAATAGTCACACCTGCAGGCCAAGGATCCTTTCCTGCGCACCCCGGCAGCCCCTCGGGAGGATTTCCCATGGGCAAGCTCGTGGTCTTTCAGTGGTGACCGGTGTTCAGCCCCAAAACGAACCGTGCCTTTCCTGGGTTCCCTCTGGCTCTCATTTTCTTCCTCGACATAACTAACCTCCTCATTTCAATGATAGAACTGGAGCGCCTTCCCGTAAGCGTACCTAGGTAGGAGTCCTGGGGCTTGCCGCCGCATTCCCTGCTTCAAAATGCCGTCACAACTACCCACCGCATTGTGCCTGCTTCTCTGCAGCGCGGCTAGCACCGCTGCGTCGACTCTGGCCACTTTTTCGGATGCGCAATGCCAGGATCCACTGACCAGACTCGCCGGGGAGAATGGCTATCCGGACGGGCTCTGTACGAACATCGCGGGGGCGGCTAATGCGGATGTTCAGTCTTTCATGTTCACAGCCCTGGATGCAGGCTGTACACGTACGTCCTCCTGATCCAAACATGCCCTCGTGTTGGCGACGAAACTGGCGGTCCGCGGTGGTTGGCGGGTTTGCAGACGGTCTGGTTTCCGCTGGCTGACCGGTACCTCCAGCAACGATCTATTTGCGCAATGAAACGCCTGATATATGCTCGGGCGAGGCGGAAATTGGGTACATCTCGAACTGCTACAACGCATCCTGGGTTTACTACAGCATAGACATGTGCACCTCTCTCACCTCGGGCGATGCCTCGACATCGACCTCTACAACACTGTCGGCATCCTCGACGGCTCCAGCGTCGTCAGCTGCTTCAACATCCTCATCGGCTTCAGCATCCTCAGCGCCGGTCGCTGCCTCTCACCGCGTCTCAGATGGTGCTATAGTCGGGGCAGTGGTCGGGAGCGTCTGCGGCCTGGGCATCATCGCAGCAGTCTCAGCCTACTTCTTCTGGTTCCGGCCCAGGCAACGGGAGAGGAAGAGGAGAGAGATCGAGGAGTCGGGGATAAGAGGTGCAGCCGGAGGGGCCGGGAGGAAGGAAGAAGAGGACGACAAGGGATATCTCATCAACATGCACGCGTCGCATCAGCGGCCACACGAGCTCCAGTCCATGCAGGACGTGGTTGAAGCACCGGGCGACAACCGTGCGAATGAGATGGGCAACGACGGAGAGGTGCCGGTGGAGCTGCCCGGGGACCATCAGTATGACGCCAGATGGGATCAGAAGCCCAGGCGCTAATGGAGGACGTCTTGATTCAAGTGCATGGCTGGTCGCTTGTGAGCAACGGTAACTGTGTGGAGGGTTCTCTTGGACGAGCGAGGCGTTCCGGAATACAATGTCAATTTGCTATATAAAGACTGCTTTCTTTAGAGTCATATTGAAACAGGGAGGGGATTTCTATTTAAATTAAAAATAAAACTAATTAAAATAAATATTATATTAAAATGGCATATAAGTATAAAATGGCTGTAGAATATGTTGATTTTCGATAACAGTCGCCTAATCTAAAAAGGAAGCGATTGCCCAAGGCGCCGCCCGCAGAAGAGCTATTTGTAGGCTGCAGGGTCCCTATCGATAAGGGCACCACAGCCCCTAGGGCCCAGTAGCCCCCAGGCTCTAACACCAACTAGATCACAGCTGAGTCCTTCTAAACGTCTTTGGTGCAGGTACGGAAGGCGTCAGCTGCCTAACTTCAGGATATACCTCTATAAATCTCTTCTCCGTCCAGTCAAAGATGTTATCGTACTTAAATCCCTCGGACCTAAACCGGTGTCGGAAAAGTTCACGGAGATACGAGTAGTTGGGCTTATCGTCGAAGCCCAGCGATCGGATGTAGTCGATGTAGGTGGCAAATTCGCCAGGGATGGCATCTCCACAAAGATCTTTCCCGGATAGACTCATCTTCTTCTCCTTGAGCAGCTCATTCCTCTCCTTGTCCGTGGGTTCTTTCAGACCCTGCCAAGGCAGGGAGCCGCAGGCGAAATAGCACAACATATATCCGATGGACTCCAGATCGTCCCCAAAAGATTGTTCTAATTATCGTTAGCAAACCGATAAAAAGGGGACTAGGCAAGATATTTACCACGACCGTTGTGATTGTTGATGCTTGCGTAGCGGCTGGTGCCACCGAATGGGCGGCCTTCGAAATCTCTGTAGCGCTCGGCATCGCAGAACTCCTTGGCTAAACCGAAATCAATAGCGTAGAGTATATTCCCGTACCTGCCGGTTCCCATCAGGAAATTCTCCGGCTGAATATCGCGATGGAGGAAACCCTTCAAATGGATGTGTTCCATTCGAGCAATGAGCTGGTCGGCGATAAGGAGGATGGTCTTGAGCGAGAATTTCCGGTTGCAGTAGTTGAACAAATCCTCAAGCGACGGACCGAGAAGGTCTTCAACTAGCACATAAAAGTCACATTCCTCTCCAAACCACCAGACACGGGGTATTCCAATCCCACCGGCCAGCGCCTTGTACGTTTCCGCCTCGCGTTCAACGACACCACGGCCATCTCGAACGTTGGTGAGCTTTATAGCGACCTCCTGGTCCAGTTGGATGTCGGTCCCTGCCCGTGTGAGCCTCCAGCAAGGCGGTCCATGCAGGGTGTCGTCCGAACCTGAATAGACGAGCCCGAAACCTCCTTCGCCGATCTTACGGTCAACACGATATTTATCGTTAATTAGAATATCCTGCACGAGATTCTAGTCAGAAAGAGACACCTGCGCACGCACGAAGACCAACACGTCGAACCTTCATTTTACGGTATTGCGAGGATGTTGAAGAGCGGAGGTCATCACTTCTGTTATGCTTGCAGTCAACATCAAACGGGTGATCTCAAGTCTGGCCGAACGTGGTATCCCGCACGAACGAGGCATGACCCGATAAGCGGCTAATGGTTACCTAGGTAGCTGAGAACTTCCTTCCGTAGATAAGAAGCGCGCGATTGCCACCCACCCTTCCGCATCATCCAACAACGCGTTCCAGCCCAATCATTCCTGCTGCACACACCCAGCAGACCAACATTCTGCAGCGCAAATTCGAACGTGACCGTCGAGCACGACCTCTATATCCCCTGTCCCACCCCCTCTCGATGTCGGTTATCCACAATGGGCGCTCATGGCGATACTGCGAAACCGCAAGAGACCACGCGCAGACGATCCTCCGCAAGAACACCGTCCCAGCAAGAAGCTTAGAGCAGAAAGCAGAGCCCAGAGTTCTTCCAACTTTACTCCGGAGTTTTGGGACAACCTGTCCAAGGTCTGGCTCACTCCTCGTGCATTGCGAGAACTCGACCGGCGGAACGACGCTCGACCTGCGCCGAAGCCCCCAGCACCCGCGGTGTACACAACGGATCTTGCCCGGTTTGCAAGACGCGGTGGTCCAGATCTCCGCCATCTTCGAGGGGTAAGGCCGCATAGAGCTGAAGGTGATTGTTGACTAATTACCATTAGTACCCCGAACCGAGAGACGACAGACTTAATATGTCTTCCAGCCGCGCCTCCGATTCCAGCCGACGTACGAAGTCAACAAAGGCAACATCGGTATCCTCTAAAGCCAAAAGATCATCTGCCTACGACGACAATTTCGAGCAACATCTGGTTGACCACAATGTCTACCTTGAAGGATACGAGTACACAGGGGATCGTCAGACTCCTGAGCCTGGAAACATGGACGAAGTACGTTTGGAGTTATTGGCTGCCAGAGCCTCTCTCTCGCCATCGTATTTTCCTGAGCCGGCGTTTCGAGACTTTAAGAGAAAGAACAATACCAAGTCGGAAGGCTCCATCATGCGCAACGTGGTTCCCATCATCACCGGCAAAGCCAACATTCCGAACGAGGGCAACCTTCCGTTCACCAACTTCGAGTCCCTAACTGGGGGTCTCACGGTCAACGCAGTGCCGGATTTCTTTGACAGGGCTCTGCCGGGTGATGTCGACAAGCCCGTGAGAGAGGATCTGAGCCAGATGATCATTCCCACCAAGCACGCCAATGTCCCGGTAGCGCCCAATTTCTTCTTGGAGGCCAAGGCTCCAGCGGGAGGCTCGGACGTTGCGCGACGTCAGGCTTGCTATGATGGGGCTTATGGAGCTCGCGCCATGCACAGCCTGCAGAGCTATGGCAAGGAGGAGCCTGTGTACGACGGCAATGCTCACACCTATACCACGACCTACCTTGACGGTCAGCTCAAACTGTATGCCCACCACGTCACAGAGCCAACCAACCCGGAAGGACGGCCGGAGTACCACATGACGCAAGTCAAAGCCTATGCGCTGACAAGCGACCGTGAGACCTGTGTACAGGGTATTGGAGCATTCAGGAATGCAAGGGATTTGGCATAGCGCCACCGCAACATGTTCATCCGGCAGGCGAATGGAAGGGCACGCCGGGCTGATGCCGTATCACTCGATGAACCAGAGACAGCGGCTCAGCAGTACGGAGACACAGGTTCTGACGAATTTGTGCACTGTGAGGACTGTGTCGGATCACAAGTTGTTGCCGCTGAGAACTACGCCACATCCCACGACATCGATGAGGGATCCGCTGTTCCTCAGTATCTCTATGCAGAGGACGGAGAGTCCCCTGATTCGACGTCTCTTGATATCGTGGAACCGTCTATGAGTTTCGCGACGAGCGTCACATCGAGCTTCAGCACACAAGGCCATACGCGTTCCAAGCGAAACAGGGAGTCCCACAGTCCCCCCTCAAATCCTCAGCCACACAAGAAGCCGGGCTCGGCCAAGAGCCGGACGCTGCATAGCGCGCCTCGACGATCGACAAGGTCCTCTGCGCAAGCCTCAACATCTAAGTTGGCCACAGAGCAGTCCGCGGCAGTCGAGGGCTATTGGACTTGGAGTGATGAGCGTCAGCTGTGGTGTCATCTGAACGAGGATGGGTCTTGCATCTGGGAAGATAGGACCGAGGAATAACAATCAGTATTGTTCTGCTATTTTAGTATCTTAACTAGCTTCAATTGCGACTTTATACTTCGCTTTTACATGTCAGAACAACACTTCCGTTGAAGCTGAGACTCAAACAAAACCCATACATGTGCTAGCTACCTGGCTCACCCACCGCTCCGATGCACCGCTCTGGGCTTTCCCCATAGTAAAGCGGCTGTGCGTTGCATCAACCTGTTCAGAAACTTCAGAAACAAAGGACGACACCGATTTTATACAAGCGGTTGTAGAGGCTGAAATCAGTGTCCAAGATTTTGATGTTGGATAATTCTCCGCACGGACCATTTGGCCCTGGGTCACAGGGCACACAGCGGTCGCTTGCACAGAAACAAATCTGCTCCAAAATTAGCCGTTTGCTGTAGTAGAGACCGAAATCAATGTCATGACGCGAGTGTTGCATCGAGTTTTTTGTTCTTTGATCAGAAAAATTCAGAACGTTTATCTGCTCTTATCGAAGCGCAAGAGCTTGCGAAAAATGTACTACCTTACCCGCCGCTAAAGGTAATGGATGATATCCATGCTGGCGATCTCTCGGCGCTCCTATCGGGCCGGCGCCATGCTGTCGAGAGGGCACTGGTGTGGCTGACGCGGATAATCCTCCGTATGCGGACATCCATAAAATATTCCAAGGTGCCTTAGAACATCCAGTGCAGCTTACATAGTTGTGCCGTCACAGGAGTTAAGTGGAAATGGGAGATACATTTCATCATTCATATGTCTATGTTAAACAATCAGCCACTCTTGGGTATATCAAAGTTATTTTATTCATCCCGCTACATTGATCATCAACCGTAAGCTTATTCGTTTCAGTCTGGCCCCTCCAAGTACGCTGCACCAGGTGCTGTTACCGAGCAACTTGAGCTCACTATCTGGTGCCAGTGGGATCCATCATGCCAGATCATTAGCATAAGGCATGCCTACCATTCCAACTCGGGTCGCCGAATATTAAAAGTTGAAAAAAAAAAGCGCACACGGAACACTGAGGGCAAGTGCGCTGCTGAGCCCTCGTAGCAGAGATCGGTTCCTTCCGGCTATCTCCGTCTTCGACACATGATGCGCTGTGCTTGGAGGCTTAAGCTTGACCTGAAGCTGACTGACACTCTGGACCCGGAATCAGAACTTTCTCGAGCACGTTCGTCTGATGATTCATCATCCGCGAGGTTGTCCAGGAGCATGTACGTGTCGTCCTCGTGGTGGCGGCGATAGGAGTCTCTTTGTACATATCGTATTGCCTTGGCTGTTGCGTGGCGCAAAAGCTTCCTGATTTCCCGCGGGGTGCCTCTTTTTGTTGTCTCCTTAGTTCCTTGGAGATCCCGATCTTCGCTCCCTGAACAGTCCTCTCCACGGGGCCTTGCGAGATCCCAGAGTTGTCCGAGATAAAGTGCGTCGGCGTCGAAAGACATTGATGGAAAGGTTTGCCGCCAAAAGAGTGATGGTGTGATGACAGGAGCTGTGAAAGGACAGAAGACAGACATGACTTTGGCCAACTTGACAATAGAGTAACAGATAGCTTTTTTGACATCGTGAGAGCACCGAAAATTAAGAAGCGCATGACGCTTCTAAATAGTTGGTGGACAACGAATCGTTCTACACCGAAAACAGAGTCATGTGTTAGGAGTCGAACAATGCCACACCGCTGCCACCAAATTTGGCATGATCATACTAAATGCATTAACATCGACTCGCGCAGGAAATAAAGTTCAGAAAATATTGATTACCGCCATTAGCGAGGAGCTCGTCAGCCAACCCATTGACGCTCGAGGTGGATACTAGAGACCTAGGTGGATCAGAGACCAGTCTTGTCTTCAGATCAGGAGATAACTGGGAACAAGGCGAGTAAAGAGGTCGGGTCTCATTCTATTCCATTGCAAGACATCAGCCGGTTCTTTCCCCTTGTTTGCCTTGTTCGATCCTGGCCGGACACCGCCGTACCAGCATCGAGGTCGTGAAGTTCCAGCTGAACAGTCCGAGCCTTACAGACTGGGGCCCGTGGGGTTTTACCCGAAGTACACCACACTTCGCCCATCCGCCCGGGGTATCTTTGCCATGAAGAAGGACATGAAGGAGGAAAAGAGAAACATAATAGTGAACCAGCTAATTAACATCAGATAGTCCCAAGAGCCCATTCTAAGGCTTGAGGACGCACTACCGTATCGTGATACCCGATGGCGTGGCAGCCTAGAAATTTGTGCCAGAAGCTAGTGTATATCAATCCATGGAATGGATTGCTTATATCAACCCTTTCCACAATTTATCGCTCCACTAGGCACCCGTGACTGGCTCGACAAAGTCCGGCAATTCAGCCAGTGCTTTGCCTCACTCGCTGGTGTGGTGGCCGCAAGAAGGCAGTGTAACAGAGAGCTTAGAATTGTAAAGTGATTTTGCCTGTTTCATTGGTTCTGGTTCCAACCTGTTAGTGCATGTAGGAAGAGTCGGACCTCATGGCCTTCAACAGACAGCTCGACGTCGAGGTTGGTCACGTCCCCGTGGGTTTATCAACACATCGTGGAAGCCTATAGAATTCGAATCCATGTCGAACAGCTTCTAAAAGTGCCTTTTGGTTATCGGCTTCATAGTAGCCGGTAGATGCGCCCATGTCCGAGATTTGACTTGAGGTGCAGTTTCCGCCATGGAGACGAAAATGTGAGTATTCAGCCGTGCATGAATTTTGCCTACACAAAGAAATTGCCCTCATGACCTTGCGGCCGCTGCAACGCAGATAAGTGAGCAGCACAGCTTGCTTACAAAAGGCCAAGTGATCGCGTTGGTGAGTCTGCGCCTGAAGCGCAGCCCGGAAACATCATTGCCGACGCACTAAAACGGCTCAGCAGCGGCCGCACTTGAGGCGCTAGGGCGCGTAAGATTGGAAAGGCTAGCGTTGATCCCAGAAATAGCCTTTAGCTGCATACCTTTGGCCCGGCCGCTGGGACAGCCTAATGTTGGGATGACAGGTGAGGCGCAGCGGCTGTGGTTGTGCAACTCCATGTCAGCCCTACGACGCTGCGGACCGGAAACATCACTATCCGTACGGCCACGAATATGGAAGCCATGGCTGCGCTGTGATGATGGTAATTGTTTTTTTTTGTTTACACGATGTTGGGTGAGCTGTAAATGTTATAAGAGGGGACGGTGTGCCCGTGCAAAGGTGAGTTTCTGGACATCATCTTCGCAAGCACTCTTGTCACATCCTACTCAAAGCACCAGCTTCCAATAACTCACCCAAAGACACTCCAAACAAGAACCGTACTCCACCAAAATGTCATCTCATATTCTGGTCACCATCCTCGCTTTTGCGGCTGCCGTCACCGCCCTACCCACCACGACGACCACCTCAACCCCCGACAAGACAACCACTCTCACAGGCGTCACCCACTCCGTTGTCGCCGGCCGTGGCGGTGCCCTTGTCTTTGACCCAGAAAACGTGGTCGCAGAGATCGGGGATATCGTCGAGTGGCACTTTCTCCCCAAGAACCACTCCGTCGCTCAGTCATCCTTCGGGCAGCCTTGTGTCCCCGACGCCTCCCTAGCCGTGCCCTTCTTCAGCGGCTTCCAGCCCACGGGCGACGCGGTGCAGGCCCCAAATGTCTTCCAGATCGTCGTTAAGGACAAGATCCCCATCTGGTACTACTGTGCCCAGACCACGGGCAACCACTGCCAGAACGGCATGACTGGTGTGATCAACCAGAACTTTGACTCGCCCAACACCCTGGCTGCCCACAAGGCCTTGGCCGCTCGCGCGGGTACTTCTGTCGTCCCCCCTGTTGTTCAGGGAGGCGCTGTTATTCCCAATCCGAACCCCAACGGTGGATTCTAGACGGAGCATCAGCGGATGACGGGTTGGAGTGTTTTGATTTCTCGGTTGTCATTTTCTGCAGATCTAGAAGGCTTGGGGTTTGGAGCGGTTCATGTCCTTTTCACTATTGTGCCGCGCATGGTCACTTTGGGAAGCTAGACATAAGATAGATAGCACTTAAATTTTTATATCCACATGTTCGCCGTTTTATAAGAGGCGTCTTTACCATCTGGGGCCTTCTGCAGAGCTTCCTATAGAACAATCTCTCTTGGGGCAGGAGCTGGTCGCAACATGCCTTACGTCGAAGCAACAAAAAGGCACGAACTCGACCGTAGGGATAAACGGATTTCTGTCAGAATATTTACCTGGCTCAAACGAAGCTCACCTCGAATGAAGTGTTGCGAGGTGCAGGCCTTTTTGGATACAGTGCCACATGCTCCAAGGGCCTGGGGCCTTAAAGGAGCGCATGGCGCCAATTGACAGGGGGGGCATACCTAGCGTAAAGCCCCCAGGCTATCCCAGATCGCAGTGCAGCCAATCATCTTACATGATGTACGGTAGTCACTAGGACCACCCCTTCACCTGCGACACATGACGTTTTCCCAACACGTAGACTCTGCCCTACTCTTTGCCTCGCAACCACATCCTCTTATACTGGTATAATCACCGCTCCAATAGCTTCACACAACTACAAGACCAAAAAACCCAATTTACCTTCATTACAGCAAGTCTAGCGATGCCCACTTTCGTAAGCCCAAAGCTTGACCTAGATTGACTCGACTTGGCTGCGTACTTAGTTTCCAGGTCCCTCTCGGGACTTCACTTGTCAATAGTCTCTATCACTGGCGAGTGCGTGAATTGGAAAGTGTCCCCAGCTTGATGGATCTTTGGAAGGGCTTTATGGCTCACGCCTTGGGCGAAACTGGCTTATCTTACTCATCTCTTTTGCATTGCAGCCGCCTCTGATCCAGTCATGCCAGCACATGCAAGTCGTCTCGTCCTTCCATACATCTACTTTGTGGCTTCCCGGCGGGAGCGGCTTTCCATTGCCGATATTGCCTCGGGTGACCCCGTCTTCGATCAAGCGGAACCGCATCTCTGTACACTCGTACCTGAGTCCCATCCTCTCCGCAACCTGAGCAGAGCCTTCGTGGAGCGAGTCTAGTCTCCACTGCACCCGGACCAGCCCCAGATCGCCATGGGATGGGGTGTTCGGAGCGTACTGTAGAATCAGTGTTTAAATGTCTAGATACAAGTGTAGGTATGGGTGTTCTGGGCACGGGTGTTCTGGGCATGGGTGTTCTGGGTATGGGTATTTTAGGAATAAGTATTTGGGAGTAGGTGTACTAGGTTTGGGTGTCTAGGTGCAGTTTTATTGGGTGTGGGCTCACTGGGTGTAGGCGTCCTAGGTTTTGGGACGTCGGGTTACAAGTGTGCTGACGTAGCTGTCTATTCGTTGTGGTTGTGGGCCGTTCTGGATATCTTGGCGTAGGTTTGGTGTCATGGGCGTGCGTTGTGGTGTTGGGTACATGGTGTTTTCTACCTAGGTACTTGGTCTCTCGCGATGCGTCTCTTTCTGCAGGTGGGAATATTCGATCGAATTCTTACTTTTCAAGGCCGGTTCGTATTACTCTATCGGGGTATGACTGATGATGGCACTGTGGGTTTTCTGGTATCGCATCACCCACTTTCGCAGGCCCGGCCTTTGCCAGTAGCCAAGTGCGAGTTGATGTGTCCAATGTTGATTTCAGTCGACCATCCCCGCCTCAACCCCTGTTATGGTGGATCAGTTGTTGGTGTCATAAATCGTCATCAAGTCGACTGCACACTAGAGGCAGACATGAGCATACAGGGACAGACCACATGGAGTGGACCTAAGTGACTTCAGCATGTGATTGTCCTGCCGGACGCATGCGAAGCGCATCATCATGTCGATCGAGGACAGAGTTTGGATAGCACGACGGGAAGGGAAGGCTCCCCTATTAATTCTTATTATGCGAAGTGCCCACACACTTCAGAGAGCTCACACAAACAGTCAATATGCCGTCAGATAATATGGGTTCCCGCTGAGCGTGTGGCGCATGGCTCCCTGTAGAGTGGGAGACTAGGCCAATAGTCAATCTTGGATGATACAACAGTGTCTGGACTCCGGCTGGCTTGTTCGGCAATCCCCGCGAGCTAAGGCACAATGCTGGGATACTTGTGTGTCGACGGAGTCGGACAACAGGATGAGAGACGAAGATTATTACGGACGCGGCGAGAGCCACGACAACTCTCGGGCGGTTCGCGAACTAGCATGGGTCATCCGGCATTTGGAGTGCGCACCGATTCTGGATGCCTTTGTAAGACAGTTTCCTATTGGGCGACAGACTCTTCTACAAAACCAGCCGGGACTATAGAGGTCAAAATCCAAAGGTTCAAATGTTGTTAGGCGAAGCCTGGTACGAGTCGTACAGTTGCTCAGAGTCCTGGATACCTAGTTCAAATACATTGAATTATGGATTGACTTAATATCGCACATCAGAACTCGCAAACTATAGCTTCCCACTTTCTGACTTGGGAGATTTAATATCCTCAAGACAACCGAAGGTGGTGTTTGGTGCGACGGGACGGTCGAGACGGCTCTATTCATGCAGGCTCCCGCCGCCATCGCGCTCCGAGCATCGCGCAAAAAAGGTCACGGGGCTGCCTCTTCCAGTTCCGCTGCAGCCCAAGATGTCATTGCATCATCCCATTTGTTTCCCAAATGAACTCATTCTGGCATGAGGGCACGGAATCGAAGCCTGTACTACACAACCAAATGTATCACATGGTGCTGAGGCTTGTCGTGCCCATGTAAACCCAACTGGTGTGACTTCTGAGCGGGCCAACGTCATCCTGCGTTTCCCATCTAGGTCCAGAATCGGCTTCACACATTCAGATCCAGTCACCGACCTCCTTTTTGGAATCAGAATGGGCTTTCAAGAATTCCATCCGGCCTCCAGGCAACTGCATCCCCAACTATCGAATGCAGGCAGCCGTTGATTGAGATGTCGTGGTCAGTGTACGGCCCAAACTTCAACTGCCTTGACGCATTATGACATGTTCGGCTATCTCCTAAGACATTCCTCGTGGTATTTTACAAGTAGACGTAGCGGATGGGGCTTGCGAATGGATAGTATTGGTAGCCACGGCGATCCTCGTGGTGGTATTGCTTGTGCCATTCTGCCCACCAGGACATAATTCTGTCTAGACCATTGTGGGTTTCCGGATTCAGATATCATAATAATTCAATTCAGTTCAAGAACATATCGCCAAGTCCTCAATGATGTGCCGGTATACTTAAAGAGCCCATCCCTTCACTCGAAGGAGTACTTGGCTTTCCTCTGCTCGCCTTCGGGCTGTGTATCTAACCTCGTGGTTCGCAACTCGCACATTCTGCAGTGTTCTCTTCACGACTCTAGAAGCACTCGGGGCTCCTTAATTCTTTTGCAGTTGTTGGCTGCTTCAAACCGTGGACCTGTGCGTGCTAGCTACAACCACCAACCGGGGCAAGCAACATGGACAAGACTTCTTCCACCCAAGCGGTCCAGGACTTGGAGCTTGAGTATGTCGAAATTAAACTCATTTCAGACTCGGTTCTTTTCCTTCTTCCAAGTCGCCACGTCGTCCCGGTTTACAACCCCTTTCCAGCTCTTTGTCCTGTTCCATTTCCATTCTGACATGCTTCTACTCCCACAGCATCGAGGCGATGGCAAGCGACAATCCTGGCTCGCGCCCAAAGCTACCTGTTCTCGATGACCCGAAATTTGCCATGGCACGGTTCACGTCGCCTGACAGCGAGAGAGGAGACCTCGGGTTCCGTAAATCCCAGACTGTTGCTCAATCAACTGCCCGCATGGCTGAGAAGATAAGGCCACTGGACAAGATCTTGCAACCAAACTAAGTTCCGGCTCCTTCGTTGCTCGATGCAACTTCTTGCCATCGGATTTACGACTTTTTCGAAGACGAGACCTGCGAAATCCGCACGGCAGCGCGATCAGTCTGGATCGGTAAACGACCAGCACCGTTTGTGTCACTTCGGTGGAATATGCGCCTAGGAAAGCCCTGGGGCAACTTGATTGGGCACCACGACTTGGAGACTAGTTTTCATTACCAACTACCATTCGTTCATACTTGAAGAGAAACATGGCTCAAGTTACTTTTTATGTTGCTTATCGGGAGCCGGTACAAGAGAGGCGGGCAGATGCAACGGCACCACGAGAAAAGAAATAAATGTTAGTTCCATGGTGACCGCAAATAACTCCGGCAACAGCCGATTCCAATGTTTACACTGTTGAACCTTTGCAAAGAAACAAGAGACCCCTGACCATTGAAGAAAAGGTCACATCGTCACTTTCGTCTGAACCCATTCTCCAGCCTCTCCTGAGAAAAGGTCGAAATAACTCGTGTGCGCGGCCCCGTCAGCACCCCCGGCACATACGGGGTCATTGGCCAGACACCACGACCGAATCTTGCTGGAGAATTCGTTGAGACGCTCAAGCTGCGCTCCAGTCCTGGGATAGATCTTGACACGTAGTGAGCTGCTGTTCGACAATGACAGTCTTGGGTGGAATAACGCCATTTGCATGGTCCAAAAGGAATAAAAGGCCTGCACTCACCCCGTTGAAGGCGGCCCCCGATTCAACATTGTATGTCTGATTGGCTGTGTGTGTCACATCACCGAAAAGAGCAACCGCCGCAACTGCATTGAAAATCAGTTTTAGTTACCGATAGTGTCATCCTCAGAACCTACTCTGTACTGCCACTGATGACGAAGGGTCCAATCCGACTGAGTCTTGGGTGGTACAGCCCGTGGTGCCACCAGATTGACCTCCGAGGATGTTGCCAACAACCTGAGCACCCTTCAGACCCAGTCAGCTACAAAACCTCTGTTGATTCAATCACATCATATACTAACTTGGGAATATCCTGACAACACCAGCTGGGCATTTGGACATTGGGCTGCGTATGCGGTGATTTGAGATGTCCCGTTGACAACCCCGACGCCCACGGACGTGCAGTAGTCTGGGAGGAAGGAGGCAGGGTACTGGATGTCTTCATAGCCACAACTGCTGATACCATCACAGGCAGCATTCACGACGCTGATCTGACGGCCAGGGTAGTCCTCGTTGGTCCCTCTCGCGAGGAATACGTGAACGGCATCGCAGTCTCCATTTTGGCGGCTACCAAGAGTTGGGCGTCCGAGAACGGACGAAAAGACGGACAAGACGATAGCGAGGGACTTGAACTGCATTTTCGCGGCATATGACATGTTTTCCATCTCCACACCGGCACTGGATGTTCCTGAGGCGTGCTCTTCTTATACCTGAGCTCCCCAGAAGGACCGGAGGTCCTCGTGGGAAGCACATAGGACCTGTCCACAACACCCTCGGACCATTATATGCAGTCTAAGCCGGCACCAGCACGCGCTTGCTCGGTTATGACTGTTTAAGGCAGGTGGCTTCTTTCTGGGTGCGGATCATCAGCCCAAGACGGCTATGAACAGAAACCCCAGGCCTATAAATGGCTGCAGGCGAGTGAAGAAGTGTTCCATTGCTGTTACTCCAAATCAGGCGACCCAGAATATCAATGGGTCCTCGGGCTTGTCCCGGGGCATTAGGCCGAGCGTTGGCAGTGTACGCGGGACTCCAACTCCGCACCAGACCCCGCGCGGAAAATCATTATTTGGCCATCGCAGAAGACAACACTTCTCGGGAAAAGGTTATCACCTAAACAGAGGTCTCAATTGGGAAGTATTACACAGCGATGTAGGCGGTACACGGAGGAGGCTTGTCTGTGAGAACGCAAAGCACTCTCCCGAAGACGAGTCCCAGAACGGGAGAAGCCGCAAGTCCACAATAGTTGGATTGGCAATATTACCTTATGGCCACTCTCATTGGGAGATGAATCCTCGTTGCGCATAACCTCATTGATTATCTCCGACAGGAATATCTTCCACGAGATGACAAGCTGGGCATCTGGATCGACGTAGTTTGGCTCTGTGCTTGCTCGGGCACCCGCCTCATCCATTGAGCCAAATCAGTTCAGCGATGGGACGCGTGAGACCAGTCTCTCACAGCTGCATAGCATATTGTGAAACGTAGAGCTCGTGAATAATGAATAAGAATCTGAAACATATGCTCGGTGCTGAAGGACTAGAAGGCCGTCATCTGGAGGTCGAGAGGTCAGATTCCAGAGATCAAGGTTGCGGATAGGTACGGGCAGGGTTACAGGGGCTTACATAACCCCCGGCCAACCAACGGCTTTGGCCTTGTCCATCAGGCACCGACTCCATTTTGCCGAAGACGTCGCAGCTCCGTCCCGGACCAAGTTCGTCAATTGAAATCTCGACGACCTCCGATCCAAGACCCTCCCTCCACAGCCACCATGTTGTCGAGACAGGCCCTGCTCCGCTCAGCTCGTGCTGCAGCTCCCTCGCGGGCGATTGCCTCGCAGGCCCGCTTCTACGCCGCCCCAGCCGCCACCGAGACCGTCAAGCCTCCCGTCACCCTCTTCGGCCTCGATGGCACCTATGCCACTGCCCTGGTACGTCACCGCGCCGAGTCGACCCCCGACGCGGAGGAGATGGATCATCAATTGGGACACCGTGGGGAGATGGGACACGTGCAATTGATGCGCCCGAGGCCCCAGATAGCCAGCCCCCAGCCGAGCTGAGAGCCTGAAAGCTAATGCGTCATTTTGCCCCGGTTTCACAGTACACCGCGGCCGTCAAGTCCTCCTCGCTCGACCCGACCGCCAACGCCCTGAACAAGCTGGGCGGCCTCGTCTCCCAGGACGCGAAGCTGGCCACAATCCTCCAGGCCCCGACCCTGACCCCCGCCGACAAGTCCGCCATCGTCGCCGAGCTCGAGAAGACCGCCGGCACCAACGCCACCGTCAGGAACTTCCTCCAGACCCTAGCCGAGAACAACCGCCTGGGCCTCCTCGGCAGCGTCTGCAACAAGTTCGGCGAGCTGATGAGCGCCGCGCGCGGCGAGGTCGAGATGACGGTCACGAGCGCTACGGTATGTGTGCTACCTTGTGGGGTGGAGGGACCACGGTTTGCAGCGTGTATACGAACGCGGAACGTCCAGCGGTGGGACTCGGAGATGGGGAATAGATCAATGAGACGCAGGCATTGTACTGACGCAGTATTGTGCGTGTAGCCCCTGGACAACCGGACTCTGAGCCGACTTGAGACCGCTGTGTCCAAGTCCCCATACGTCGGCCAAGGCAAGAAGCTCAAGGTCACCAACGAGGTACGGAGTGACAACGGGACCTCCTTATTGGATCTACCATATACTGACGCGAGTAGGTCAACGCCGACATCATCGGCGGCCTGGTTGTTGAGATTGGAGACCGGACCATCGATCTCTCTGTCTCCTCCAAGGTCGCCAAGATGAACAAGCTCTTGACGGACACCCTGTAAATTACCTTTGTTATGCGAGACGAAACGGGGGAACGGAAAGGCGAAGACGGGAGGTGCACGGGATTGCCAGTGAGCCTCCGGGCCGGGGATACTGACCAGCATCTGTTGTTGAATTGAGCCAAAATAGAGAGATCATTTATTCCGCGTCCTAGTCTCGATCATCGGGATGTTTCTCATCACCTTGCCACGCGATGGTATGGTGTCAAGCGTGACCACGGTGAAGGAGACGGGCATGCTTGCAACGGCAGACGATCGGGAATGGCATCACAAGTCATATTTCAGTATTGACTTTGTCGTCTTCAGATCTAGGCCCTCCTGGTTTCGGCGTCAAGAGGTGCTGCTGTCCATTACAGTGCACTCTGCAGCATGTTGAGGGCCCATGGAAAGGGCGTCATCCGCAGGCGATGGAAATAAATGCCCGGATCCCAAATGCTCAAGCCAGCCCTGCATCCATTAGTTCGTACACACAAGCAGACCCGTATGCCCCAACGCCAGCTCAGTAACAAAGATATTCGAAATCGCGCCTATCGTACAGCCCGTGCCTCATCAGTCGCTCCGCAGCATGCTGTCCACCAGATCCCCCAGCGGGCCCCAAAAGTCCTTTCCGGTGGCCAGGTTGTGCTCGTCGACAAAGAGCACGTACTGCTTGAAGCTGGTGTTGAGGTGGGGCTCGAGGCCGAGCTCGCGGATGACGGGGTAGTGGTGGCAGTAGATGTGGGCGTAGACGCGGTACATGCGCTTGAAGATCTGGCGGACGAGGGAGGGGAAGGTCTTGGGGAAGGGCACGCCGATGCGGCTGGGCATGACGGCCTCGTCGTCGATGCTGCTCTGCACCCAGGTCATGAGCTGCTCGATGTAGGCCGGCGCGGGCATCTTGGTGGGGCGCTTGTAGTTCTCGTTGTCCTGCCACAAGTACTCGAACTCGTCGGTGGCCTTCATCTCCGGGCATGACTGCGGCGAGCAGAACTCCGTGATGGCGCCGTAGAGCAGGTTGATCTGGTTGTAGAAATCCACCACTGCGGCCCGGGGGGTCAGCACGCGCTTTCTGGGACGGGCGACGATGCGCGGGGTTGCGGCGCGAGGTGCTTACTGTTGACAGCGTACCACTCGTTCTCGTCCTCACCCTCGGGCAGCTTCACGATCTTGCGAAGACTGCCGCCTCCCAGAGTGGCCTCGGCATATTGTCGCAACTGGTAGCTGGTCGTCCCCTGCTTGCCGCCAGGTCGCGGTCGGAACTGGTTCCGCCGGTTGTTGCTCCTATCTGCACGTAAGCCTGTAATCCTCGTCCGTGTGCCGTCCCTGAGCCGCCGACAAGCTCATGTGGTTCTGCGGCGAGCCGGGGGAGGATCGTAAAGAGCGACATACACGGTCGCGATGAAGGAGGTCATCCTGACTTCTGATTGTCGCTGGACACGAGTCGGGGATGGGAGATGCAGGCTTCACAATACTGCAACGTCAGTGGGGCACATCCGAAAGGGGACTTGTCTGGCCGTCCCGGGCGCCCGGTTGGGTGTTTGATCATACCTTGAGTTCAGATGCAGGTACAAGCAGGTACAAGCAGGTACAAGCAGGTCTTGGACAAGCTGCCTGCTTATGTCTCCGAGCTAGGTGAGGGTGAGAAGGGCCTCCTCGGTGTTTCGGTGGTGAGATGGGAGCGTGGCCGTGTTGCGAGCTGAGGTTTTTGGAAGCCTGCCCTATGATGAAATGAATTCAGTCAAAACAACAACAGCAGGCCGTTGCCGCGGCGCGTTTGCCCAAGACATGGAAATTGGGCACCTGGGATTAGCAGTGGTCATAGCGGCAGGGTTCAGGGGTCGGGATTGCTGTGGGAATGCTTGGATCTCGGGCACAGGGCCTGCCTCATTCTTGCGGCCCTCCCTGCCTTTTCCTCTCGTCAAGCACTTACATAGTACACCCAAGTCTGTTCAGAGGCCAAAAGCACAAGGCTGAGACATGCGTCTACAGACCTGGTTTGCATGTTCAGATTCTATCAGTCCTTCTCGACTCACGCATGCATGAATATCCTCGGTGGAGCAGCATGCAAGCTGGATCGATCCGATCAACCAACCCATGATGCACCCCGGATTCTCCGCATTTCTGTCTGCCGCTGCGGTTGAATTGGCTTGAATAGCCTCAATCTGATGTGGGGACTTGGGTCAGCCATTTCATATTTACAAACTTTAGATGTGCTTGTCCCCCCCCGTCCCTGGCAGCCGATCCATCCCCTCGGGTCAACGAGGCGCGAATGGCCCGGCTTGACACCCAGATATTAGACTATTTGGATGAACTATCGTTACAAGTTCCACGCCCTGCTTGCCAATTCTACGCTTCCCTCTTTCTCATGATCCTCCATGCTGCAGATTTGTTCCCCATTCCAGCGTGTCTTCATGCCTCTCACCACAAGCCTTCCTTCTTCCGGTGTCTCTCTGTTTTGACTTGGCTTGAACTCTTGCCCGTATCTAGGCAGTACCCAGTCCTCTGGGGCAATATCAGACAAGAAAAACACCGCTCTCTCGCCTCCTTATGCGAGCATCGGGGGCAGACTGACTCTTGTGCGCCATGCATGTCCTCAGCCTATTGGTGTTTTCTAGCCTTCTCGCCTCGGCCAAAGCCGCGTCATTCATACAAAGGCAACAGGTTGTTCAAAAGTTCAATGTCCGTCGGAATGAGAGTTCAAGTACAACGCCTCTGCAAGTTGGGAATGGCAACTTTGCCTTTGGCGCTGATATGACAGGCCTCCAGACCTTCAAGCCTTTTGCGACTATGTCTACTTGGGGCTGGCACAACTTTTCTTTGCCAACAACCCCGAACCAGACCTCTGTAGACGGTGAGAAGAGGCTGTATTCTTATGGCATCGTTTCTATGGGCTAATGTGCAGAAGACTATACGGGGCTGGACTGGTGGACTCCGCCACTGGATTTCTCTGGTGATGGACAGCTGGTCAACTACGCGCAGCCGAACCCTGCTGAGAACGATATATCCACTTGGCTGATCCAGAATCCTCAGAGGCTGAACCTTGGAAATATAGGCTTCTGGTTTGGGGGTGCCAACGTTACCGAGGACGACATCGGGGACAAATCACAACTCCTTGACCTGTGGACCGGCACAATCTTCTCCAATTTCACATACAAAGGAAACAGGGTCACGGTTGAGGTACGAGCAGCACCCGATGCAGACACGGTCGGTATCAGCATCGAATCCGACCTGCTCTCCACCGGTGCTCTCGGTCTGTTCTTCGACTTCCCATATCCTGATCTGAACAAATTTGATGCTCCTTTCGTGGGGGTTTGGAATGCCACGGGCGACCACTCAACAAGCCTTGAAGCTGCGGGCAGACGGGCCACTATCAAGCATACATTGGACGACACTAGCTACTCCTTCACAGCTCAATGGAATAGCAACGGGAGCATCACGGGCCCACAGGACGGCGACCATCGATACCTCCTTACGGTCTCTGGCTCGGCAAGGCTGGATATGACCGCAAACTTCTCTCCAGATGGGACTGCGCCCCAGAAACCCATCGAAGACCTGGCCGCCGATTCGGTATCCTGGTGGGAGTCATACTGGAGCTCGGGGGCTTTCATAGACCTGACCTCCGTCGACTCAGCAGATGCCATCGAGCTACAGCGGCGGATCATCCTGTCGCAGTATCTACTGGCTGTTAATTCTGCATCCGATTCCCCGCCGCAGGAGTCAGGGCTCGTGAACAATGGGTGGTACGGCAAATTTCACCTCGAGATGATCTTTTGGCATCTGGTGCACTTCGCCCGCTGGAATCACTTCGATCTTGTGTGGAGAAGCGTTCCGGATATGTACGACCGGTTCCTTGCTTCCTCATTCGAGAGAGCGGCCAAGCAGGGCTACAAAGGCGCGCGCTGGGGGAAGATGACGGATCCCAGCGGGCGAAGCGCGCCGGGCGAGATCAACTCCTTGCTGATCTGGCAGCAACCCCATCCAATGTACTTCGCCGAGGTGGAGTACCGCTCGTTTCCTAACGACACGACGTTGGAAAGGTGGGATGAGGTGCTCACAGCAACGGCCGACTTTATGGCCTCCTTCCCTTGGTTCGACAACTCAACAGGTGTATATAACCTTGAGCCGCCAATGTATCCCGTCTCGGAAAACACAAACCCAAACGTAACGATTAACCCGACTTTTGAGCTGGCGTACTGGCGATTTGGACTTGATGTGGCTATCAGATGGAAGGGACGCCAAGGACAGCCCGTACCCGAAGACTGGGTAAGTGTGAGGGACAAGCTTGCACCGTTACCTGTCATAGACGATACATATCCTGTGTACGAAGGCATACCGAACATGTGGAGCGATAACGCAACCACGAATGATGTGAGTAGCAGCGGCCACATCTCCCCACCGTTTGATCTGCCAAGTCACGGCCGTCAGTGAGAAGAGAAGTAGCTGAATTATCCTGAAAAAGCATCCAGCAATGGCTGGAATCTACGGCTGGCTGCCGCCCCCGATGAGCGGCCCAGCGTTGAACCTGACCGTCGTCCGGAACACCGCCGACAAGATTCTAGAGCTCTGGGACCTGGAGGAGTCGTACGGATGGGATTTCTCTCTGTTGGCCATGAACTCTCTGAGGCTGGGCGATGTGAAGCAGGCCATAGCTTACCTGCTCCATCCTGTCTTCCAATTTGACGACGCAGGTTATCCAGTAGGAGGGTCTCGTGTTCCAACGCCATACTTTCCTAATGCGGCATCTTTGCTGCTTGCTGGTACGTACACGCCCATCCCCCCCCAAAACGGAACCCGTAGCTCAGAGGGTTTGCTCCTGGAACCGTGGTGTTGCGACTTCAGCAGAGTTAGTCGGCTAACATGAGGCAGCATCTATGATGGGAGGAGGATGGGATGAAGAGCCAGGCCCACACTTTCCGGAGGACTGGGATGTCAAGGTCGAGGGGTTCACTCCTGGCTTATAGAGTGCTCGGCACTGGGGGACGAAGAGTCGATCTTCAAGCTTGAGACTCTGGGCTCCTGTGTGTCGTTATTGACGGGCATGCGAGTGATTATTTTCTATTCCCTAAAATTTGAACCCGTTACCTGGCTTAGAAATAGAGACCAGGAGGCTAAAAGTGGTACTGCAAGCGAAGTCCAGTCCGATTTTTGATTGTGCAGGTTGAAAGGGTCTCGCAAATATGAATGCATGTCTGAGGCGCATGGTGAGGCGCCACGGTCTGAAATATTCTACCAGATGTCTGGTCAATCGTAATGATACCTCTCGTCGTATCATAAGCCGGCCGCCAAAAGACCCCTCGAAGAATGAGCAGGTCGTCCGCGTGTATGGCCGCCTGAGCATTTCACAATATATTCTGCTCGTGCAGCCAACCGGTGTTGAAACCTGGTTGCGGCTTGATTTGCAACCAACGGTGGCCCCGTCAAACGAAGCCAGCTCAAAGGAGGATGGCATCGCCCATGCTCTCACCCTCAAAGCCTAGGGCAGACAAGTTCTTCTGCTTCTTCTTTTCCTTTGTCTTCTCCTCCGCTTTCCTCTGTTTCGCGAGCTTCTCGACCAAGTCGGGATCGGCCTTATCGTATCCCAGCGGTGGGTCGTCGTCCTTGTCTAGGTCGATCTCGCCCAGTAGCATCACGTTCTCGCCACGCACGAGATACATGCCTCGCTGGTAATCCGCGTATATGCCTCGCTTTTCCTGTGCGCTGGGGTGGTCTGCGGGAACCGCGTCAGGGGTGACGAAGATTCTCTCCACCGTCGATTGTAGGACCAGATTCGCTGTAGCCCCAATGTTAACTCCATCCCGTTGTGCTGCACCTGCCCATTCGAGTCACCATACCGAATTGGTCCCAGCTTCGCAAAATCCCCAATAATTTCCGCCCGTCGCGAAGCGCGACCATCAGCTTCTCTGACGCGGTGGTGAGCCTCTCAAACGTAAACCAAGTTGGGGACTTAACCCGGGCGCTTACTGTCAGTCAGGTCGAGAAGCGAGGCCGAGGTCGTAAACATCTGCACGGGCAGCTGTTGCGGGGGCGGCGGAGCTCTCCCAAGCACGGGAGGGCCCTGAGGGCCGGGCCCTGGAGGAGGAGCTCCGCCTCCTTGGCCAGGAGGATCGTTGAGGGAAAGGTGCTCCATTGTTACTTCATGAGCATTGAGAGTTCGAAGTATAGTAGGAAGGCAGTATGTCCATAGGTAGGGGAGAGAGAGAGAAAGAATCCGAGGAGGACAGGGGCACACCCAAACTGCGGCGCCGCGTGCTGGTGTTCCGACGATTGTCGAATGGTCAATCAAGCTCCCATGCAGAAAGTCACTTACGACTGACTGTTTGGGGTCTGGTCGCACGTCGCCGTGGGGCTGGAATCGTTATCGCCGAGGTACGTCAATCACGATAACGGATCTAAGTCAGCCGATCCTCCGTTTTCATGGGTCTCGCAGCCAATGAGAAGTCTCGGGCGCCGACTAGGAGCCTGTAGGTTGCTCTTTAAGCCTGGGCTAAGGTAGAGTTGTGAGTTGCGAGGCAGTCGAGCCTTGGTCACAATGCCCGGTCACCCTGACCAGCCGACCCCCGGCCGGCCACCTACCTGGATGGAGTATTCTGAGCTCGCCTGTGTTTTCCTCACCTCCTCCTCTCCACTCCCCATCTTAGACAATTGGGTGTTCCCCTTGCAAGCATGAGCCGGCATATCTAGTCTTCTTCTAGATTACCACGGCTGGAAACACTCTGACCCTCTTCCACACAACTTGACCCTCTTTTCGGCGGTCGTCTTTCCTGCCCTCACCATCTCGAATTTGCCTTGTTTCCAGCCACCCTCCAGCACAAAAGACGAGCTTGTTTTGAGACCGTCTATCACAGTCAGTCCGCCTTGCATATTACGTCCACTAGCAAGCAGTCCCACGACTTGCTCGCCTCAACCAGCTAGTTCAGTCCTACAGGCCGACTCGTCGCATTTGAACTACTCGCCCACTTTACTTCGTCCCTGGGACACACGACACCAGTCGGAGATCGAGCCCCTCAAGCCCGACCCTTCCCCAAGACAGCACACACGTTGTCGCAATACTCGACTACAAGATGGCGACGAATTCGGCCGTTGTGGTGCCTCATGAGCCCGCCCCTCCAGCTCGCAATGAATCCAAGCGCGAGAGAAAGCGTCAACTTCTGCATGACCGACTTCAACAAATGTCCGAGAACTTCTCCAGAGGTCGCGACAGTGCCTACCGCGAACAACTCCAAAAGATCCAACTCGACACCAACCTCATCATGCGAGTTGATCCCTACTGCGAGCGCCCACTCGAGGCTCTCGATCTGGAACAAACCGACCCCGCCCTGCTCGGAAATACAGACCCCGCTACTGCCCGCACTTTGCTTGAGATGGCTGGCCCGAGGTTTCGGGACTTTGTCCATGACATAGAGGACCTGGTCGAGGAGCGGGACTACGAGATCACAAAGCAAAAGGTTCGTCGAGCACACTGGACTGACGCTACAACACACAAACTGGGCTAACAAATCTGTCAGGCTGAATACGACCGCAAATGCCAGGAACATCAAAATGTGTACCAATACAAAGTCCTCCAGGCAAGGCGAGAGCATCAATCACTAGCCTCCACCGTACGCGATCGTTTAATCAACACTATCGCAAGCAAGAAATATCGTCTCAGCAAAGAAAAGGAGGCGCTCGAGATCAGCGACGCATCCGCCCTGCTACTTCACCCGAACCAATTCAGCATGACCAACCCCGCTAGCCCAGGGGGCACGCATGGCAAGAGGGCCACTCGACTTCGGAGAGAGATGGAAGAGATGCCCGGGTTCTCGGAAAATAAGAAGCGAAAGAGGAACGCCAATGATGACGACGGATCACCAGTGCCACAGCGGCGCACCCTGGACACGAACAATATCACTCCTGTCTGGCAGAGTGACAGGTTGCGCTTTGGAAAGAGCACAGGTCCCATTTACAGCATCGACAAGCTCTTCACCGACAAGGAGCTGTCGATGACCTACAACAATGCTGCGCTTGCTGCCCACAAGTATATGCTTCGGCACAAGTCCAAGGATGGCGTGGTCTCGTCGCCTTCGGAAAGCGGCCCTGATGAGCATGAAGGAGGCGAGGACGGCACAGAACCTGCCCCTTCGGCTCCCGTCATGGAGCGCCAGGTCTCGCATGCGACCAGGAGCACACGAGGCGGGACACACAATCCCAATTTCTACGACAACAAATTGGTGGGAATAGAGGCACTTGCCAACTTCGAGCTGCCTGGCAACCTTGAGAGGCTCGACGCACAGGAGCCCAGGCTCCCACCGATTGTCCCTGCACCGTACAACAAGGCCAAGCCAATGACTGAGGCCAGTGGTCCGGCTCCTCTGGCGGCAGATGACGCTCTGGCGGACCTGCAGGCCATTTCTGTGCTGCGCCAGTACGAGCAGCTTCACGGCGTAGGGTCGAATTTCGACGTCCCTAACGGCGGTCGAAAGGTGCTTGAGGCTGTTGCTATGGGCCCACGGGAGGAGAAGTTTGTGGCCTACCTGCAAGGAGATCGGCCAAGTACGGACGACCTGCGCGTGGAACTCAAGGTCGAAGTCAGCAATGTTCGTGGCGAGCCGGGGCCAAACTCCTTGCAAGCGCCAGCGATGGCCAGTGTTCCTATGAGCCGCCAAAACTCAGGTGGTGTGTCTATGAGCCGGCAAGGAAGCAACACGAGGAGAGGCAGGCGAGGTTGAGCATGATACCGGGTTGGGGCAGCTGAGAGAGCATCCAGGCATCGAGCAAGCTGGGGTTTCTCTCTCTCTTTTACGCAATGAAAAGATACTGCATTGAATACATCGTGCTAAATGAGTTGCCTTGTCAAAACCGACCAGCTGAAAACCGACCATGCTTTCCGTTCCTGTCAAAGTGAGTTTGCCATCGCTTCATTCATGCCACCCTTGTCACTGCGGGGGCTCTTCATGGCCCAAATACCAGGGTCCTGACCTCGATGCTCTCACGGCCCTCAGCATCAGGATGTGTCCTTGGATCTTCAAAGGCCGTGTGGGGCAGCCTGCCCCCTTGTACGTTCGAGCCCTCCTTCAGCGCGTCACTGTCGAAGCACTCTAGCAACAAGCGCTCATCACCGGTCATGCCGCTCAGATAATTCCACCGCTGGTTTGGGTTGGCCCGGATGGCAGCGGTGTACCCGGTGTACCCGTTGTTGTACCGGTGCTCCACAGGGATGACGTCCGCATCGTCAACGCTGTACGAGGATGCAAAGGCCAGCGGGTACGACTCGACGGGCTTCTTGTTGAGCGGGCGCCACACGTTGATGATGCGGTACCTGCCCTGCAGCAGCCTCTCCGCCTCGTCGCCGAGGTGCCTCCTGACGCGCATCTCTGCGGACGCCGGGGTCTGGTCGATGTGCGTCCTGTTCACGGGCGCGCGCTTCGCATTGGGGTCCGCGCGGCGGATGGTGTGGTCGAAGAAGACGACCCTGTTCGCGCCGGGGATGTTCTTCAGCAGGAGTTCCTCAAGCTCGGGGTAGTAGTTGGCCTGGATGGAGGCGTCGTCGGTGAAGTCCTTCTCCTTGGACTCTGGGACGTTCCGGATGACCTGGAACGCATCCTTGTCCAGGTTGTGGTCGGCCTCGCTGCCTCTGATGTCGTGGATGACGGTCTCTACGACCTCGTCTGTGAAGTTACGCTGCGGCAGGCCTTCTGGCGGGTCATCGACGTGGTTGAACGGCTTGGAGCCGTCGGCCGGCGGGTTGTAATAGTTTAGCCTTGCCGTGACCGGACCACGGGGGACATGGGATGTGACAGCCATTGTTGGGTTGTGCAGATTTCCCTGCTGAGAAGTCCTGGTGGAGAATAAGGACGGGTGAACTTGATGCTGGGATTTGAATCTACCAGACGCTGGAGTGGAAAGGATGGACACAGAATGAGATGTCAATGCTGATAGTTGATGGTGCTAGTGACGGATATCAAAACGATGTGCCCCGACTGTAGGTAGGCATTGATGGAATATATACGTGAAGCTTCACACTGGTCCTGACAAATCGGCTGTGCAAACCAACCCTCTTGTCCCGAGTATTAGTTGCGAACGAGGTCGTGCCTCTCGCGCCAGAGATGGTCACGTCATTGTCAAGGGCGCCTCATGAGGAGAGCACGAGGATGGAGAAATGTCGGCCTCGGCCACGAAGGGCGATATTTGACTAATACAATGGGACGACGCAGTACCGATGATGATTACTAAATAGCTGAGGTGGTGGTATTAGAAATGAATGCCCAGGAAACCGACTGTTGAATGGACTTGCACAACAGGAATCTTTAGAATGCTATTTTGCCCCGGATTATCGACGAGTGAGGTCATGCCGCCATAGCAATGCAGAAGTCGACATTGTTGATGGATGGCTTGCTTGCTTGCTGACCAAGTGAGGAAGATCATTTCGCCTCCCAATTCACAAGCACGAGCAACGGAGGAAAAGCGGGGCAGAACGTGGGCAGCTGCCCAGGGTCTGTTTTCGGCCAACACGCTAGTGAGCTGGGGGGGGGGGTGTGGTACCCTGCCAGCCTGCCCACGGCACGGCTACCTGCAAGAAAATGTGGCCCCCGGCAACAAGCCAACAAGCTCGAGTCCACTGCGGGCGGCTGGTGTAAACAAGGCCCGGCACGATCTTTCGTCCCGGGAATCGCTGACTTGCCAATTCACAGTTGCTCGCCCGCGCCTACGCCTACGCCTACGCCCACGCCCATTCGCACCGTCTGCGTGGAAACAACGCGTCACGGCCAAGGTCGCCGAGGCCTTTCCTTTACTTGCTTTCCTTCTTCTAGTCTTGATCTTCCAAATGCGCATTGTATGTCGAGGCATCGCCGGCGATCATATCGAGAGTTCGCCGAAATGTCGGGCTTCGAAATCGAATTACCTTCGTCGCCCGACCCCTTGGGCGACGAGTCGATAGTCATCCCGCCCGGCTCCGTCGCGCCACCTCCACCTTCCACGACGCGTCGCCTCTTCCAGAGCGCTGCCTCCTCTCGATTCTCTGCCATCCCCGGAACATCGCCTAGGAAGCGCATGTTTGCCCTCGATGTTGGTGACGAGATAAACCCTCAGACAATCTACGTCACGGTCGAGGCTGGGCCGGATGGCAATCCCATAACGCGGCCTGGCGGCACCGGTGCAGGGGGCGCGAACGTGAGGCGACGCCTGTTTGGGTCACCGACCCCCCAGCCGAGTCCGCGTCGTGGCCCGCGAACAACCACAACAACCGTGCCACTCAGAGGCTTAACCGACGACGAAGGCGAACCGACACCACGCAGGCGGAGACGCTCATCTACCAGGCCTGGCACACCAGCCACCGCTGCCGCCAAGAGGAAGAAGAAAGGCACCCCGACACCTAAGTCTGCACGAAAACCACGAGGCACGTCTGTTGCCAGCAGTGATGTCCTGCAAGCAGAAGCACCCGCGACGGTAGAAAAGCCGACATCCACGAGGAAGAGAGGCAGGCCGGCCAAGCGTAAAGCGGATGATGCAACAACAGACCAGGGTACCCACGCCCAGCCCGAGGCCTCAGCAAGTAAGAAACCAGGTCGAAAGCGCCAAAAGTCGATCCAGACGGATGTTAATGACGAGCTCACCACAACTGGCATCATCGATATAGCTCCGTCCCAGAGCCACGGCCAGCACGTTTCGCATAGGACAGACGACGCCGGCCAACAAGTTTCGCCCGAGCAAACTACTGACGATGGAGGGACCACGTACCAGGATGAGGACGAGGAGGACGACCCCTTCCTGGCGCAGTTATCAGACCAACCCCGTGACGCGCACCCATCCTCATCGGCAGAGCAGGCCGTAGAATCCTCCGAACCTCCTGGTGAAACCGAATTCGAACAGCAGCATTCTGAGTTGGAAGATGAAGGACCGCTCCTTGGCAAATCCGACGACTATGCGCCCATGATGGACTTTGATGATAGGAGTGACGTGGGCTCACACCACAGTGGACCTGCGGTCCTTTTTGGGAAAGACGGACACGGAACACTGGAGCTAGAGGACCAGGGCCCTCTGCCCGGCGAGTCCGACGATTATGCGCCTATGATGGATCGCGATGATGGGAGCGATGTGCAATCGCGTCACAGCGAGACGACACACAGGGCCTCACGACATGTCCCCATGGAACTAGAGCATCAGGGTCCTTTACTCGGGGAGTTGGATGACTACACTCCTACGATGGAGGTCGATGAGAGGATTGATGTCGAATCTTATCGCAGCTCCCAACCCCCTAGGAGTGAGGATGCTACGAACACTGTGGACCCTGATACTTTTACCATGATCGGAATTGATACGATGCCTTCTTTCCAAGGAAACAGGGGAGAACCAACATCAGATCTGCCCGAGATTGGGGAGGCGACAAGCTTGCTCATCAACAACACCCTGGAATCGCTGAGAAAAGAGATGGACCTGACTGATGAAGAGAATGAAGGTGTCGATTTGCTTGGATCTAGGGAGCAGACACCTGCTGTGGTGTCTTCGGAGGCGAAGCCGGATCGGACGCAGAACATTTCTCCTGGAAGGAAGCAAAGCTCTCCACAGAGGGACCACATGCCGCAGCCCCAACGCAGGCAATCAACTGAAAGCCCCTTACAACCTCCCAGGGCTAGGCTTTCACTCGATGACGCCGGACCAGAGCTACTGCAAAAGCACCAACAACCTTTGGCCCGGCCGACACTAGTCCATGGTGACAACAATTTCGCAGGAACGAGTTCCGACGAACTCAATGCTGATGATGATTCCTTCTCCGACATCCCAGAGGAAGTTTTTGCTGCTGTGGAACCTAAGCAGATTCCACGATCTGCAAGCAGTTCTGGTGAAGACGAACTCAGCATGGCTATCGCAGCCACGCAAGACTCGGTGCCCGACGTGGGCCGCAACCAGGAGATCACCCCAAGTGATTCCCGGAATAGTCACATTTCCGAAAGCCCGAAATCACCGCCTGAACAACCTGGCAGCAGCCAGGTTGACAACGGCGACTCCCTCCAACGCTCTGCAATCCACTCCGTTCAATCCGGGAGACGGTCCAGCCAGGCCACGCAGCAGGGTTCGCCGCCCCATTCCACTCGCTCTCGTTCAGACTCCAACCGTTTGTTGACTCCTCCAGATGAGCCGACGCCCTCCGACAATCAAGACAATGCCGCCACGAATCAACCCCAGGAAGAGCAAAGTGTGTTTGTTGACAATGATGATGAGATTGGGTCTTCTCCACCAGAGATCACAACGTTCGATCGAGAGGATGAACAACCAATGCGAGACTCGCGCCGAAGTTCGGACACGCCTGCGAACCGCCCACCCTCGATCCATCTGCAACCCGCTCAAGCAAGGGAGGCGAATGTTGCAATCTTCCCCTCCCAATCAGTCGGCCACCGGCCGTTCCTGTCCCCGATTGTGCGAGTTGGTGAGAGGTTACAGAATATCTTGTCTGACCCTCCCTCCCCGTCTGCGAGAGGCAGTGTCCTGGGCAGCCCTTTCAAAGGTTCAGTAAGGAAATCTAGCTTGGACGCACCTTCAGACGAAGAGGCTGTGCATAAGGATATGTCTTCCAATACCACATTGCAAAACCCCCCAGCGTCCCCTGAATCCCCAAGAAGCACTTGGGCTCAGTCTGTTTTCTCACTCAGCCATTTGAAGAGTCTTGTCACGGAAGGCACAAAGAGAATCGCTTCTCCCCAGGTTAATGTCACGCAAACCTGGGAAGACCCATTCGGCCCGTCCTCTCCGACTAAGGATCGAGGCAGCAGCGCTCGCAGCTCTGCTTTCATGGAGCGAATTAGACAGGCGTCCCGTGAGGGAAGTGTGCATAGCAGCAGAGCCAGTGTCGCGAGAGCGACTTTGGGAGAAGCAGACGACAGGAGCTTGTCAGGAGACCCTGCACCGCGAGGGTTAAGCAGTAACTGGAGAGTTCAGAGTCAGAGGCCACAGAAACCCAGTCTACTTGATTCGGAGGCTTTCCTGGGCCGAGGGCATACTGAGACTGTCATCGGAGGTGATGGTGCGGCGGACGACCGTACACAACAGACTGCGGCAAACCATATGCCAGAAGAACCGCGGACCGATGACACTCTTCTGCAGCCGGTTGACGATCAGGCGCCGGGGAACAAGGGCTATCAATACCCGCAACTCCACGACGAAGGGGCCAATCACCCGGAGGAGGTTCAGGCGCAATCCGAAGAGGACGCAATGCAGCTTGATGAGGCACCACTTGATAGGGACGCGTCTGATGAGGATGATGTCTGGGCAATTGAAGCAGACAGGACAGCTTCCTCTCCGACAGCTCAAAAGCGGGCGAATGAATCGATTAATGAGTCGTTCAACGCCTTTGCGAGAAGTGGGCTGTCTATTGATTGGGGGACACGAAGCACCATCTCACAGACCGTGCCCCCCGGCAGGAGCCCGGCTTTCGAGCAATCGATCCGTGGCGTGCCTGAAGACATGCCTGAGAACCTGGAGGACTACTCACTTGTCGATTTGCATAGTGGGACTTCCACCCAGCCGTCCGCGAAGAAACCCACACCACAGCAACAGCAACAACCGAGGAAAGCGGATCTGTCGGACTTCTTTTCATCATCTCCCAACTTCATAGAGCGAGAGCGGGAGCGAAGGGCCAGGACAGCATCAAAAGCCAAGTCCATGCCTGAGAGCTTACCTGAGAGTCGAGCCATTCGGGTCACCTGGCCAGGGACACCGCACGATGCCCAAGATCCTCAAAGCCCACCACAGGGGCAGCCGTCATCGGACAGCCGGGTCTCGGATGAGCGAGCAGTGCCCGGCCCGGCCGCTGAGCAGCTTTTGGAGCAAGATGCACCGGGCCACTTGTCGTCCGAGCACACACCTGAGCGACCGCGCCTCACGCAGCAGCGTCTTGCTCCTCGCCCCAGCCAGAACGACGCGGCTTTGTTCGAAAACTGGGATGTATCATCGTCTCATGCGCCGACAGAACGCCTGCAACTCTCGGATCCAATCAGCGACGAACACCCGAGCTCTCCTCAGGCCATTGAGCGACCTAGCACCCCTGTGAATCCTGAGGAGTCCTCATTTGAGGCCCCAACGCTGAAGCCACTTCCTGGCCGGACCATGTCGCCGTCGAAATCTTGCTTGAGATCTCCCCTGAAACCAAAGACGCCGGGACGCGTGGTGGAATTCACGAGCAGCACCCTCTCCCCAACGGCACAAGGTCAGGCCCAAGCCGGGGCCCAAAGCAAAAAGCCCACCACACTGGGCCTCCCTCCTTCACTCTCGCCCCGTCGCTCCCCCAGAGGCAAGGAGAACCAGCCGTCGGCCCTCAAATCCTACATCCGCTCCTCCCCGCGCCTCAGGAACTCGGATCACGACCACCACCACCACCACCAGCAGCGGCAAGAAGAGCCGGCCGACTCCCCTCTCTCGCAGACCAAGTGGACCAAGAGGCACTGGCTCCTGATGGACGAGTTCCTGCAGTCGTACCGGCGCAACGCCCTCGACTTCCAGCTCCGGCACAGCGACGCCGTCATGGCCTCACCCAGGAAGCGCGTGTCGAGCTCGCTCCTCGGCAAGGTGGTCGCGTCGCAGGGCGAGAGGATGGCGCTGGAGCAGTGGCACCTCGACATCGTCGACGCCTTCAAGAAGGAGGTCGGCGGCTGGCCGGAGGACGCGCTCGCCAAGCGGCTGTTCTCCCTGATCGTGGGCGAGGAGAGGAGGAGGGCTGGGCTGGTTCCCAAGAGACGATAACCCCCATCTACTTTCCTTTGTCTTGTACTGTGTACTCTCCATAATGATGATTGGGCATAAGCGGGATGACGGTGCATAGCCCCCAACTGCTGTTGTTTAGGACTGATTGATGGGGACGAATGGTAGGGATTGTGCAGGATACCCGGTTTGAAACAAACAAGCCAAGCCTAGGATATAGCATCAGATTGTACAGTGCATTGGCAATCGGCGTCAGACGGTCACTTTGGTCATCATATTTTTTTTTATCATGCAGAAGACGAATATACGTAATGATGGTTAGCCACAAGTGTCTTTTTCACCACCGGTGATCTTCTATCATGGTATTATTACACTGGAGCCCGTGGCCTCCCGCCCGGCTACTCCAGCATGGACGCCTGGTTCGTGTAGAGCACATCGACCACGTTGCTCAGCTTCTCGATGGTCGCCAGGGCGGAATCGTACGCCTGGTCCCTGTGCGTCTCGTCATAGATGATAAGGCACCCGGCACCCTGGTCCAGGACGCCAATGATGACCTTGTCCAGGATCATCTGCGACAGCTTCTCCTCGACCTGGACGGGGCTGAGCTTGACCATCTTGGCGACGTGGTCGATCTCGACACGCGAGAAGGGCTCGATCACCTTGATGAGGTTCTGCTCCAGCATGGCGTCGTACAGCCGTCGCAGGTGGCCCCGAATGAAGGTGTCGCTGCCCAGCTCGCGCTGGTACGAGCCGAGCACGCTCTCGTACTCGTCCAGCGACCTGTTCGAATGTGCGCGCGCGATGGCCTTCATCGCCTCGAGCGACTTAGTCGCGTACTTGGTCGCCTGCTTGGAGCTCATGAGCTGGTTGACGTCGTCGACCTGGTTCAGCATGACCTTGCACAGGAGCATGTACTGCAGGGCGGCCGTGGCCTTGGCCGTCTCGTCGAGCTGGGAGTAGCCGTCCAGGGCCTCGATGAAATATGAGTACGCGGTGGTGAAGTCCTTATCCTCGGCGTGCAGCATGCCCGCCTGCATGTCCAGGTTGGCCTGGAGCAGGGGCGGGGTGTAGACGGAGGCTGCGGATGTGCGGGCACTTGTCAGGGCGGCGCGGGCCTTGGCGATATTCCCGAGCGCGTGGTACACCCTAGACTCGAGAAGCTGCACCTCCACGAGCACCAACTTGTCGTCCAGCCGCTTCAGCTCGCGGAGCAAGCTGTTGATCAGGGTGAGGGCGTCATAGTAGGACTGCTTGGCCATGTACAGGGTGACGAGACGGGTCTCAAGGTTCTGTCGGAGGAAGCCTCGGCGCTCTGATGTTGCCCAGTCTATACATGACTTGGTCGTCGAGATCTGGATTTCGTTGGTGTCGGGGATGTCGTGGAAGAGGTCAAGGAGCTGGCGGACTGTTGCGCAGGCACGAGCATCAGCGACGAACGGTCCATGTAGTTCTGGTGCAGCCCATCCGGGCACATACCTAGCTTTGCCGTCTTTGCCTTGGCGAATGATGAAAGAACAGTGCGGCTCTTGGTCACGAGCTCGACCAGCTCCTGGGTGTTTCTGTCCACGACGTCAGCGGCATCTCGGCTTGTAGCTGGCAGGCACGCAGCAACGACTGACTTTTGATCTCGATACAGCTCACCCAGGCTGATCAGAGCAGTCTCGTACTCCCGCACTGCCGCGTCAGTGAGAGCTGGTGGCTTTGAGATGATGTCCTTGTAGATCTGCTCGGCCTTCTTGGGGTCGCTGGAGGCGACCTTCTGCGCCTCCCGCACTCTCTCCGAATCTCCCTGCGCCATTGTGTATCGTTGGTATCTTGGAAAGGGTTGGTAGGCTTTCGACCAAAGCGCGGATGTAGATATGGAGTCCGTGTTCGGTGGGCGGGAGGAAAATACGGTTGTGAGGCAGGTTGATGGGGTCGTGTGTTGACGTTGACGTTGACGTTGAGTTTCGGCAGCAAGTCAGCCTCTCCGTTGCTGAACCAAGCTCCGTCCAGGTTGCCGCATGCATGCGCAAACCTGCCCGCTGCTTAAAGTAGACAGACCCTGTACGCACCGCCATCGGTACTTCCATCCACCTACCTTGAGAAAGGCGGGCCCACAACCCTGGCTAGGCACGATTTCTTATCGCTTATCGCTCATGCCGTCTTTTACAACCGCAGCCCATCTCTCAACTTTTTTCTGAAGCTCGCACTTTGAGGTTCTCCAATACCGCGGTTCACATCCAACTATACACCGCAACCATGAAGATCAAGGCTCTCAGCCGGTCGACAGCGGCTGTCCAGCCGGCTGGCTCAGATGTGGCCAAGCAGCCGAGAAACATGGACACCAGCGTTCACCCCTTCGAGCGGGCCCGGGAGTACAAGCGCGCACTCAACGCCGTCAAGATGGAGAGAATGTTCGCCCAGCCCTTCGTCTGTCAGCTCGGGCAGGGCCACGTGGACGGAGTCTACCAGCTCGCCAAGGATCCAAACTCCCTCAACATGCTAGCGAGTGGCTCAGGTGACGGCGTGGTGAAGGTCTGGGACATGGAAAGCCGGGAGCAGCGGTGGCACGTGAATGCGCACGCGAATATTGTCAAGGGCCTGGCCTGGACGAAGGACCAGAAGCTCCTCACATGCGGAACCGACCGCAAGATCCACCTCTTTGACCCCTCCAACGCCGCCGACTCCACCCCTCTCACGACTTTCACGGGTTCGAGCGCCTTTACCTCTCTCAGCCACCACCGGTCCAAGAACGCCTTCGCCGCTGCATCGGGAAGCCAGATACAAATATACGACCTCGAGAAAATCTCAGGCGCGCCTGAGGAGTACAGCTGGCCCAACGCCACGGACACGATCAATGCAGTCAAGTTCAACCAGGTTGAGCAATCTGTTCTGGCATCAGCCGCATCCGACAGGTCGATAGTGATTTGGGACGTGCGGCTCTCCACGCCGGTGGTCAAGACCGTCTTGACCTTCGCATCGAACGCGCTATCATGGAACCCGATGGAGGCATTCAACCTTGCTGTGGCGAACGAGGACCACAACTGCTACGTGTTCGATGTGCGGAAGTTTGACAGGGCACTCAATGTTCTGAAGGGACATGTTGCTGTAAGTCAACCCAAGTTCGCCTGGTCGATTTGAATCCGCGGATACGCAATCTGGTGCCGGAACTCCTCTGACAATCAACGCAGGCCGCGATGGACGTGGAATTTTCGCCGACCGGCGAAGAGCTCGTGACGGCCTCGTACGATAGGACGATTAGGATATTCGCCCGTGACCAAGGGCACTCACGCGACATCTACCACACCAAGAGAATGCAACGTGTGTTTGCTACGAAATGGACGCCGGATGGCAAGTATCTGATCTCCGGCTCGGATGACGGCAACATCAGGCTGTGGCGGGCGAATGCGTCTAAGAGGGAGGGCGTCAAATCCGCCAGGCAACGACAGGCCGAGGAATACAATTCCAAACTGGTGGAACGCTTTTCGCACATGTGAGTCTTGCCTGATTCTTTGCTTCCCGTCCTGCGCTTCTACCGGGCCCCTTGGCATTTCAGATCCAATGCGAACCTGGCTCCGCTTGGGTTCCTGGGCTAAAGTCGACTTTGGGCCACGTATGCGGTGGAGGTCGGGATTCCAAGCGGAGGGCTCCGCATGTATGAGGTGCGAATCCGTCTCGAAGAGAAACTGACCGGGTGATGTAAACGCAGGCCCGAAATCAGACGCATCAAACGTCACAGGCACATACCTCAGGTTGTCAAGAAGGCTGGCGAGATCAAGAACGAGGAATTGAAGTCAATCAAGAGGCGGGAGGAGAACGAGAGGAAGCACAGCAAGAAGCAGTTCGAGAAGCGCCGGAGCGAGCGGGAGAAGATGATCTTGGCGCGGGAGATATAAGAAGCTGTGATGTAGAAGCACAAGTGGTCAGGCGATTTGACATGCATTGCAAGGCGTTGGGCGGGATAATCATGATACCTGGTAGGCTGGGAGGTCACATAAGTGGCCACAGAAGAAATACTGCCAAGTTAGCAGTAGATGCCCCATGGGAGGCGGTATCCCTTCAGACGTGGCTCTGTCATCAGGGTGCTATTATAAAATTGCAACCATCAAAAACCTATGCGCACTTCTGCCCGAACTCAGCCACTGGCGTGACGAAGCGGTGGTGGGAGGGAACAGCTGAGGCGCGTGTACTATGTAGACCTGTGGACTACGGACAGGATTCGGGCCCAGCCGAAAGTTGGACCCGTCAGCCCGTCAGCCCGTCAGCCGTCCGAGCCCAGGGGCAGGGTACGCAGGGGTTAGCTGAGCTCCCCTGGGGCGGCAGCATCATCAGGGGTCTTAGCTGACACCTGCTGGAGCCAGTTTATTGTTTCAACATGTGAATCTTGCGGCAAGGGGAACTTCTCCGCTGTCGCAAGTGTCCCATTCTTTCCCAACATCACCTTTCCTCACGGTTGAAGAAGTCTTGACAACCGCGTGGAACGTCCAGGACTACAACTTCTCTTCCACATACATCTTCAAAAGTTCTCTTGTGGCATACGTCCACCAAACCGCATCGCACCTCGAGAGAGCAGCATAGACTACCCAGGTCACGAATATCGCCATGGCATCAATCGGCGGCTTCGACCGCCCGCCGCAGCGAGACTCGTGGTTCGCCCCGTTCTCAGTCGACCTCTTTCTCAAGGTCCTTAATGTGACCTTCTTCCATCCCTTCGTGGCCTGGATGATCCCCCTGTGCTTCCGCGCCGAGCACATGGACTGGGACAAGATCCCCATGCAGGTCTCGATTTACTACGCCTGGGCCATAACCATCTGGTGGATCCTGGGCGAGATCAACAAGCGCGTGGCATTCGGTCTGCCACGCGACGTCAACCTCGAGGATGAGGTCATCGTCATCACCGGCGGCGCGAGCGGCCTTGGGCTGCTCATCGCCGAGGTCTACGGGATGCGCGGCGCCTCCGTCGCCGTGCTGGATGTGAGAGACCTTGAGAACGGGGAGGCTAGGGGCGTCACACACTACAAGTGCGACGTCACGGACAAGGAGCAGCTCGCACGCGTTTCGAGGCAGATCGAGGAAGATGTAAGGCCCTTCCCCCCACCCAGTATCGCACAGATGAGTACGTGTGAAGCATTAGCTAAACGCCTCCCAGCTCGGCACCCCAACGGTCCTGATCAACAACGCGGCGGTGGTGGTAGGCAAGCGGCTGCTGGACATGGACATGGCCGAGATCGACAAGAGCCTGGCCACCAACCTGCTCTCGTGCTTCTACACGCTCAAGACCTTCCTGCCCGCCATCATCCGCGGCCAGAACGGCGGCACCGTCGTCACCATCTCCAGCGTCATCGGGCAGGTCGGCGCCGCGCAGCTGACCGACTACGCCGCCGCCAAGGCCGGTCTGATCGCCCTGCACAAGTCCCTGACGGCGGAGCTGAAGCAGTCGCACCCCAAGGTCCGCACCGTCCTGGTGACGCCCGGCCAGCTCAGCACGCCGCTCTTCTACGGCGTGCAGACGCCCAACTCTTTCCTGGCCCCTGTGGTCGAGCCCGTGGACATCGCCAAGGAGATCATCGATGCCATCGACAACGGCAAGGCCGAGTTCATCAGCCAGCCGCTGTACGCGAGGATGATGGATTGGTACAACGTGCTGCCGCTGAGCTTGCAGACCGTTGTGAGGAGGCTGGCTGGTGTGGACACCGCGATGAAAAGCTTCATAGGCCGCAAGGGCAATGAGCTGTATGAGAAAAATGGGGGCCTGATATAACGGCGCCCAAGGTTCAGATCTAAGAAAGGATAATAACCGGCTTATAACCTTTCTAAGTAGCCGGAGCATATTTTACAGATATACCCACCAACCAACCACGAGCTGCATTCCAATTTCGGAGCAGTCATGGGGCAGAATATTCCATAATCCACAGACAAACAATCCTCCATTTCGCCAGTCTTAGTCCGGGGTCGATATGCCGTGCTCGTAGTAAACTGTAATTTTAGTTGGAATTGGGGTGGCCTTCTCAACGTCATGGCTCGAAAATACGTGCACGGTGTGCCAGAGAAGAATGTCTATATTGACACGACACCCCGGACCCATATCCCATCAGTTACAAGATATGATTTATAAATATGGAATGGATTCAGGATATAACGCTGCTAATAAGACGCTTTCTCTCTGTTCGTGGTTTCACTCAACAAGTACGCAAGATGGTCTGAATATGTATGGATGAGAAAATGAACGCAGGGCCCCTGGAAGTTATGAATTAGCCTTTCTTTATGGCAAAACCCCTGTACACACCACACCATCCAAGGCATCTCAAGGCGCAAGAGTCATACTACACGTGAACATGTGTCCAGTCGGCTAGCATGGCATCTCCCGAGGCGCCGTGATGATGAGTTCGCACACCATCAAGAGCATTAAGCGTCTCGTGGACATAGATCACCGAGCCTAGACCGCTCCACCGGGACATTCTGGGCTGGGGGTGGGGGCCAACAAGCAACATGAGTAAGCGCAAGGGCGGTATAATCTGTGCCGGTGCCCATACAACTTTAGCTTCTGGAATGAGGAAGCGATGTACCATACATAGCACATACGTGTGGGCGAAATCGACGTAAGAGGGCCCGATCGCCCCGGCCATGGGGCAGCCGAGGTCGAACCCATGCCACCGAGCCGGAGGCTCAGCCCCTTCGCAAGGTGGTATATGCGATCGGATCAAGATCGTGGAGCATTTCCCATATACCGCCCAGGTGGTATGAGAACAAAGGGGACCTTGATAGGTGATAGGTGATGTTGTAGTGTAGGCCAGGCCACCCCACCTGCAGGACGGACCCCCACAATAGTCAGGCTTGGCCACCGACGTCCTCACTTGTCACAAGCCAGCAACCAAGCATTGGGAGGAAGGCCAGGGAGCCGGGGATCTCGCCAGCGCGGAAAAAAGCAAAAGTGCATCGGCGAGGGCCCTGAGGGCATGCGTGTGTGCTCTCAGCTCTGGCTCTCGATGGACGAGACGATATATACCATGTGGTCACATTCTAACCGGCCACACGGAGAGCGCAGCAAAAAGGTTACACCTCGGGAGGATAAGGTTCGTCGCCAAGGGCACTGCGAAACGCAGCAGGGCATGAGGGCAGCAGGGCATGAGGAGGGTGGCCAGGCATCCCGCACGAACGCAGCAAATCGGGTCCCACTCCCATGGACACGGTGGTAAAGGGCCAAGGTCGAAAGGGGAGTCCGTGTGAGGAATCGGTTGGTAAGAAGGGATGCTTCACAGCGTGAGGCCTGAGTGAGGGTGCTGAGAGGTCGGATTCTTGTTGATCATCCTTATCTACGGCCACTGCCCTGCCTTGCTGTGAAGGAGTGCCACCCTTGTCTCGCGTGGCATCTGCTTAGTGTGTAGACAGCCTGGGCTCGTCCACTTCGGGCATATGCACTCATCTCAGTCGTCTATGGAGCCCGCCCGCTCCGAGCTACTATGACCTCCCTCGCCCAGCACCCCGTTCAAGCTTCCACAGAGTCTGTCTCATCCTTGCCCGGCCCCCGGCCCCCTTTGGACGCACTCTGTCGTGCCGAACTGCTCACAAGTAAGAACACTCCGCCTTCTTCGTCACCATGTCAGAAGCAAGTTACACAGTATCCTCCTGTCTCCTGACGTGGGGACAAGCACAGAACGAACAGAGGTCAGCCCCCCTTGAACCTTGGAAGCTGGTGTTAGTCCTGCATCTGGCCCTGGCTCTGTCCTCGACGTCCCCTGGATATGCGGGCTCAGCTACCTCTGGTGGATTCGACGATCTCGCGCGCTGTGCTCGCATGATACCATATTCGTTATCAGCAGCGAGCTGGATATCTCTCTCTCTCTCTCTCTCTCTCTCTCCCCGGCCGTATACAAAGGGCGAGGCGCATACACGCTGCTGACTGTTTATTCGCCTCGCTCGGGCTGTTCTCTGCCCCCACCTCGGGTGCTTCTCCCTATATTCCTCACCTCGTCTGCTTCTTGTTCCGACCTGCCCCATATATCTCCGCAGATGTAACAACAAGGCGGGTGGATAACCCATGTTTCCTTGTTCAGCCCTGCGGGAACAAAACACCTTCGTGGGCAGCAGTCCCGTCATGGATCGAGTCATGCGGTTCGACACAGCACGCATCGAGAAGACCGTGACGAGGCAGTTCGTCCACTCCCACCTCCTCCCCGAGGAGATCGAGCGCCTGGACAAGCCGCTTGCCTTCGGCGACGGCCTCACCGACTGCACGTACTGGGAGTGGATAGACAGCCATGCAAAACGGCTGTTTCTCATCCTCGTCGACCTCGGGGTCCCGGACCAGATCTTTGGTGTTATCGACGACTCCTGGGAGGATGTCGACCTGCCCATCGCCCTGGACCAGGTCGAGAGGCTCTGCCTCACCGCCACCAAGGACGCAAAGACGGAGAGGAGGTTCTTTGACCGTCAGTTCCACTACTTGCTACGGCCGCTCAGGAAGGGCGACCATATTGACTACCAGGACGAGGAGATCGTGCCACTGGACGTGCACGATAGGCGGCCTGGCCTGATACAGAGCAACGACATAGATAGGGTCGAAGTGCCCAATATCCCTGGCCAGGTCTTCTGCAGGCGTCGGTTTCCCATTTGGCCTGACCAGGGGGGTCTATCCCGCGAGGAGCTCAAGTCCGAGGCCAGCTCCATCAGGGACCTTCAGAACGGCCACCTCGTGTCGTACTGGGCGTCTTACACCCACCAGGGGTTCGGCTACGTCCTGTTCACGCCGGTCAGTGAGTACAAGCTCAGTGTCTACCTCACAAACACGCCACAGGCAATAAAGAACGTCGACAAGACCGTCAAGAGGAGGCTGGTCCTCGACTGGATCCTGTGCCTCGTCGACACCCTCTGCTACGTCCACAGCAAGGGCAGGTGGCTGGGCAATATCAAGCCGGCCACGGTGCTCTTCACCCACGACAACCAGATCCTCCTCTCGGGCTTCTCGCGGCTCAGCCCGGACGCCCCCTCGGGCCAGGGCGGCGGCCTCTTCGACAAGGCCTCCTACGACTACGGCGCCCCGGAGCGGTGGGCCAAGCCCGCCAGGTCCCAAGCCACACCCCGGATCAAGCCAACGGCGCCGTCCTCGTCCCGGTCCGCCGCGCCGTCCATCAGGAGCGGCAAGAGCGGCCACACCGAGCACAGCAGGGCGGCGGCGGTGCCGGCGCAGGCACTAGCCGCATCGCCGCCCCGGCCCGACGCCGCCCCGCGCCTCGACCCGCAGGCGGCGGACGTCTTCTCCATGGGCTGCGTGGTGCTGGAGCTCATCAGCCACGGGCTGTTCAAGCGGTCCGCGGGCGCCTTCGCGTCGCACCGCAGCGCGCGGCACAAGAACGCCGGGCGCGGCGGCGCGGTGCTTGACTCGTCGTTCCACAAGAACCTGGGCCAGGTGGAGAAATGGGTGACGGCGCTGGCGAAGGAGGCGTCCAAGAAGGCCGGCGGCGGGTCCGGGGACAAGGGCCAGCTCTTCAACGGCGTCGTGCCCCTGCTGCAGGTCGTGAGCGGGATGATCTCCCCGCACCCGGCCGACCGGCCCTCTGCGTTCGACGTCCAGCGCCGGACGTACGAGATCCTGACGCAGGCCTGCGGCATTACCGAGCCGCACTGCGTGCACCAGTACGACAGCAGCACCTGGGGCCACCTCGGCACGGTGGTTGGGCTAGGAGGAGGAGGCGGCGGCGGCGCTAGTACCGGCCGGAACAGCATCATGACGACCATAGACGAGGCGTCGACGCCCGAGGAGGGGTTCGCGACGGCGGAGATGATGATGACCACGGCTACGACGATAGCATCCTCTCCGAACCCGTCAAGCTTTTACGACCACGAGGGTGACGATTATGGTGGCGGCAGTGATATTGGCTATGGTGTCGAGCCGCCGTCCAAAGGCCTGCCGGTCATTGTTGGCCAGCGGGACCACAGGCGGCAGGCCAGTGACGACAGCTTCGGGAGCAAGGGCAGCAGTGACCACGGCCAGGCGCAGGGAGGTCAGCCAGAGCGATGGGAGCTTAGCAGCGGGCTCAAAGCAATCCAGAACCTGCGAATCAATAGGTCAAGGCCTTGGCAGACTTCATAACATACAGTCGAGTGTATTGTTTCGGGTGGCTATTGCTGATGGACCTGCACAAGAGACTGGCCTGCGGCAGCCACTAACGATGAGCCTTGGAGCGTTTTCATGATACAATATTGTCAGGATTAGCGTGATCAACTGGGTTGGTAGGATACCTTGTGTGTTGAACGATATACGAAACAGAATGTCCCAATGACTTCCTCATCGGTAAAAGAGGGCATAGAGTCACTGTTTGTTGTCAAAAACGGAAACTACGTTATCGATGACGTGAGCTTCCTTGTCGTAGATGTGTGGAGGTTGGACTGCCTAACATAGAATAATTGTCAATTACTCTAAGCCATGCCCAAACAACCACAACCGTCATGCTGCGCCAAAGTCAGTGTATAGAATCGTCATTTCTCTTCCCTGCCCGTGTGATTATTGGCCTTCGATAGAGTCTATGTCTCTATATTTGTTGGTGAAGTCACGCCGTCAACCGAAAATCAAGTAATTACGCTCTCTCATGTTCAGCGGATAGGGATGAGCTGGATTATCTGTGCCCGATGGTGCACTGCCGACTGTGCCAAATCCGATGGTATTTGTGTTTCTCAGTACGAAGAAAATTGGCATCGTGTATACGCTGGTGTCTAATGCAGCTGGTCGTTCATCTGTCTGGTGCCTCGGGAGTCCACAATCACAGTGATAGCGTGAACAACATCGAGAGACCCAAAATTGCGGCAGTCATCTTGGTAAAATACATGCTCGAACCGGCAGCACTCTCCGAGCTCGAAGTGGAGGAGGCTGACGAGCTCGTCGAGTCGCTCGTCGAGTTGGTACCGCTGGTGCCGGTCGGCGCAGAGGTGGCATATGTCGTTCCGACCAGAGTCTCACCGATAGTGGGAAGCTGGACATTACCGTTCAAGAGCCAAGCTGCGGATCCGGTGCCTGACGAGGGACAAGGTCGCGTGGAGAGAGACTTGGTGTCCATGTCTGCGCTCTTGATGCCCGTTGGGTTGAGCGTCGCCCACTGCGACTTTAGGTTGGAGAAGTCCGGAGACACGGGCGTCGGAGTGCCCTGCCTGGTGAAACCGCCGGCGATGTTGCTGCCGGTAGCTGTAGGATCGACAGGCGGTCCGTATGAGATCAGGCCGTAGTCATTCGTCTCCTGAATCCATTCGTACACTATCGAACCGCTCTGCAGCCAACCGTCAGTAATGATACTCCTCTTCTCGTATGTTGTGTTTTTTATTCGGAGCATCATGGAGCTGCTCATGGTGCTTTTTTTTTGTGCAATGTAAGACGTGTGCCCTGAACAACATACAAAAGCACTACAAATCATCACGAACCAGGCAGCTTGAACTATGTTGCCACAAGGGAGGGGGAAAAAACCCTGCATGTATGCATGTTTGTGCATGTGTGTTTGTGTTTGTGTTTGTGTTTGTGTCTGTGTTTGTGTGTGGTTCGGGAAGGGAGCTGGGGAGGATAGCATACCCAGTCGTTGACCATGTCCTCGCCAAAGATGGCGGCCTGGTCCTCGAACGTGCGTGGCCTGGCAGTGTTGCAACCGGTCTCGGAGAAGAAGATAGGAACAGGGAAGTTGGCAGCCCCAGCCTGGAGGTTGGCGTATCCGGACGTGTTGAAGTCGACATTGCCACACCACTCGTAGCTGTTCAGTGCGAAAAAGTCGACGCTGTCTGAAGCGTTCCCGCCGCAGGTGAGGAACTCCTGCAGCATAGGCCGCAGCTCGGCGATGTCAGCCGCAGAGTAGCCGACGGGGATGTTGCGGTAGGCCTTTGAGTTGCGGTAGGCCTTCAAGTCGCGGGCGGCAGCCTTGATGAATGTAGCGGCCAAGCTCTGGGAGGCCTGGGCAATAACCTCATTGCCGACGAAGAAGCCAAGGGTGTTGTCGTACTTCTGGAACTCACTGCGACATAATCAGCAACCTGGACATTGTGCGAACCCAGTTGGAAGCACCTGACGACCCTCCCACGACAGGATGAGACACGGGGACCAGAAAAAGGGTCGGACTTACTCCATAACCTCGGTGAACCGTTCATACTGGGTCTGGTTCCACCATGGGCTAGTCTGCGAGAGGGAATTCGGCGCGGGTCAGCGGCCAAGGCGCAGCCAAGAAGGACAAGAGCATGCTAAGAGATCCACAAGGTGGCGGGGGAAGGGGACGGGCCGTACCGGGAGTATGTAAGTGTCGAAGGTGTCAAGGTCAACGAGAAGGTAAATGCCAGCATCTGCCAGGGTGGACATGCAGGCGGAGTGGTCCTTGGAGGGGTCAACGTGGTAGACGCGGATGGAATTTGCCCCAAGATCCCGCATCAGGGCAGCATCTCGGGCGCACTGCTCTGAGTCGACCAGGGGATCATCGGCAGTGAGCTGGTAGGCAACGCCCTTGAGAAAGAACTCTGTTTCGGCAAGGTCAGTCGGTCAGTCATGCGGCGGCTTGGTGTTCTGGATGGGACGTTACGGGTTCCGTTCTCATAGAAGAACTTGTTGCCGTAGGCCGAGATGGTGGAGACGGCGGCGTGTACGGCGCCGAGCAGGGCGAAAGGCCAGACGAAAGAGAGTCTCATGATGTATTTGGAATGGTAGGGCCCACGGCTGGTATCCAAGTGAGAGTGATGGTTCGATCACAACGTCCTGTAAGGATGGTTCCTGGTGGTCAATGTGGGATGCTCGTACCAAAAAGACGCCAGCCACACTCGAAGTTAATTGGGTGATGTGGGCAAGGGGAGGTGGCAGAGATGGAGGCAACGAAAGGTTCAGGAGTTGTGATTGACGGGATTCGAGTGACTGGCGGGTGGAGGAGGGGGGGTCCTTCACAGTCAGGCAGGCAGGCAGGCAGGCAGGCAGGCAGTCACAAGGCCTGCTCAATATGGAAGGCAAACAAACAGAGTGTAGAACGATGGACAAGGTCAACGGGAAGGACAGAAGGACAGAAGGACAGAAGGACAGACGTGGCAGGCAGACCCACAGAGAAGGGACAGGCGCGAAATGATGAACAACAACAAGCCGTTTGGTTATGATTGATGATGATGTAGCGAGCGAGCACCCACGGCGTTAGTCGACATGGATTGGGTTGGACCGCAACAGCTACCCTTGTCACCTTCCTTCCACCTACCTACCTTCCAAGGTTGGTAGATACAGTATCTACCACCAGAACTGTCATGCTATGCCATGCCATGCCATGCCATGCCGTACTGCCAAACCCCCGATGTCTACCTTTCTCGGGTGTGTGCAGTTCTGTGTATGGCACGGGGATTTGCCTTGGGGCTGCAACTGCACCGCCGTGATGATGATACCTGCAGCTTGGAGCTGAGCCTGCGCGTTACGGCCGCGACGGGGGTGTACGAGAGCAGAGAGCATGCAGGCACGCAGGATGCTGTCCGGATTTGCGCATCAACTAGAGTGCCTAGTCTAGCTCGCTGCAGGTCCAAGCCCCTTCATATCTGTCGCTTGTACGAGCCAGGCTAGACCAGAGGTGATATCCCGGCCTCCCAACCAGGGGCAGGAGCCGGAAGCGGTGGACCAATCGACCCATGCGTGGTGTAGGTAGTCTGCATGGTAGCTTCTGCATGGTACGTATGTACGATATAGCTTCTGCAGAGTAATATGAGCCTGTGTGGAGCTGTAGAGGTTGGTGATGGGGAACGAGGTGAGTGGGTGGTATGAATAAGGACGAGGTCTCTCTCCTTCCACGTGAGAGCCGCGGCGCGAGGTGCCATCTTCCCGTTGCATCACAGTTTGATCCGCATGAGAGCCGCAAGCAAGCTGGATTTAACCTCCCGGCACATACAGTAGTAGCCTAGGTGCTTACTATATCAGGTGAGCTCTACCCGAGCTTGCTCTGAGCTTCCCGGAATGACGCAGGTCCTCCTGGAGCTTTCCTTCCACTGCACCTTTCCCCGCGACCGGCTAATTAGATTACTATAGTACATACAATCCATCCAAACATATCCTGGGTCTGATGGGCCACTGCACAACGCCACGAGATCTCCACGACATTCTTGCAACACCTCGTCGTGCCACAAGACCCACCCGACCCCTGATTGACATGATTGACGGAATTATTGGGCGGCTGGTGCAGCTGTCATTTGACGATTTTGCAACATGCAGCCTGTCGCACGCCCGGCTATTGCACCGCAGAGATGGGCAGCAACCATGTTTGTAGATCCGCACAGACCCTACCACCACGGGCCCGTCCAAGCAGATCATTGCTCTGCCTCTCCTCCAAGAAAGCAAGAAAGATTCTCCGCGTTGTGGACGGCAAACCCGCCTGTGGTCTCCCCAAAGCCTCCCTCCGGGCCGCCGGTGACGAGCTAGGCCGAGGGCTGGAATGACTGAGGCGGCAGCCTCGAGAATAGCATGCGCGATATGTCTTGCATCCTTGGTGTCTGAGACAAGCTTGGCAAGCCACGAACGTCCTCTCGGCCTCTCTCTTTGATGCCACCTGCCTCCGGGCACCGGATCAAGCCCAGCGCCGAGTGGGAGGTCGCTCTCTGCTCTCTAGAGTCTTGTGCGTGGAGACTAATCGGGGTCGCCACCATTCATCACTGCACAGCGCAGGCGACACTACTGCTATGGACCTTGGACTCTAGGCCCAGGGCCCAGCACCAAGCTGTTGTCTGCGACAGATATTCTTACAACTTGGCACCACGCACTTACTCGTGCACTTATCAACCTGACGTGCCAAGGTGTTGCCATCCTCAGGTTTGATATTGAACTAGCAGTTGACGCTGTTGCGCAGGAATTTCAATTGGCCGCTCCCACCGGGTTATCCGTAGTCGGGCGGTACAGCAACTGTACATTAGAAGAAATGCAACTCGAATCGCACGCGCCGGGCGGTGATCATTCAATTTCCCCGTCGCGACTGGTTGGCAGGGCCGGAAACGCATGGAGCAGACTGCTGAGCAACCACATCCTGTCTGCCTGTGCGCGTGCGCCGGCGCACTCGCCTGGGGGTGGCACAAACCGATGCCGGCTGTCTTCACAACTTCACAGGCCTGGAACCTTCCATTTTGTGCTATCGTCACCACCGGCTTTGGCAAAACATGCATACTCGGAGGAGGTGTATAGTTGTCGCCCTAGCTTATATCCGGTGCAACAGAGGGTTGATGTGAGACGTGACTGTACCATTGGATTGCACACTGCGGAACTGCAGGGGTCTTTCTCGCATGCGATTTGGTGATCAAAGATCGGCTGAACCAACCGGACAGGCTAGCGCACAGACGACACCTCGGGACAGCGGCCATGGGAACGGACAAAGTCTTTCGTCCGAAAGACGACCAGGTTGCTCGGATTGGGCCGGGATGGCTGTTCAGCAGTGGTCACTGTTGTTGTTTCAAGTACATTACCCCCGGGCCACAACGGGCAGACCGACTGATCACTGTCGACATCCTCATCAGAGACGCAAGGCAGCGAGAGGGCGCCGACGAGGTATGGCTCGGTACTCAAACCCGTCTCCGACATCCGGGCGGATGAAACCACAACTCCGGAAACCCAGCGCGCAGGCAGAACTTTTGTGAGACTACTATGGTAGGCTCAGGAATGTGACTTTGGCCGATGCTGGCAGGGCTGAACCTGCATGGGGAACCCGCATTTATGGGCAGGATTGAGACTGTCGCTTCTGAGCCGTTGAATCCGACCGGGACTCTGGACGTTGTCAAAGTCCTGTCACCTGCACGGTCCGCTGAATCGCATGAACCACGCCTTCGTGAAGGTGTGCTGCCAGCCATGTGTGCGAGAGGATACGATTGGCCGTCCAGTCGCGCTCCGATTAGGTTTTAACACATGCTGAAACGCTGTGGGGGTGGCCTCTGGAAACCGGCACACACCTATAACAGATTGTTGTGAAGCCATGGGGATTCCCACAGCACCCGGGGTTTTCAGCCGCATGTTTCCTGGTCCGAGTCCGATCACGACACATCCGCCGTGCACATCGTAGCCACTGGCTGGGTAGGACGCATCACTGCGATGGTGATCATACACCGTCCACCCGGGCCATGTCACTGCAAGGAAGATAAATCTGCGAGGGATCCCTCCGATATATCACCAGCTATAGAGACGGGACTCTTGTCTGAATCGAGTGATACCAGAACATTGGTGTGATCAGTTCCCGTCATATTGGCAATCCGACTTGTTCATAGTTTGGGCCGCGTGGTGACAGCTTGGCTGACACCTATGGCTATCCCGGACCGACACGCTGCTGGTCACAGGACCGAGTTTATCCATGATGGGGGTACCTCCACCCCGGAACTCACACATGCGTGTAGGGCGAACTCCCAAAGATACTTTCACCACAGCCAGGTGACCTTTCTGGCCGTCTAGGACCAGGGCCCTCGCCTTCGCCGCATGGTTGCCACCAAGTTATACGCTGAGGTGACCGAGCATTGAACCTGACGTGGTATCCTGCTGTGCAGGACGGGCGACGTGTTTCCCCAGCTTTATGTTCATCCTGCCCTGCTCACAATGCATATTCTCCGGCCCGCTCCCTCCAACATCTTGCATCCTGCATCATGCGAACCGAGAAGTGAGCTGTCACTTCGACCTCATGCGCTTAGGTCTGTTCGTCAAAGTATGTCGGGTGATGCAACAGTTCAAATCCAGCAAAGATGCTACCAGAATCAGAAATCTCCAGAGACATACACAACATCGAGGGCGGGACATCGTCGCGGCGGTCGAAACTACCATCGGAGCTGTCATTTGAGCAAGTGGTCAAGAACACGGTGACATCGGTGAGTTCCACTGCACACAATGGGATGTGCTGACTTCCACTATCCGAGCTGATCGCCGTGTAGCCATGTTCACTTGGCGAGTTTATGGACTTTCTGGTCTGCGAAGATCTGAATGCTGAACTACTGCAATTCTTCATCTGGTACTGCGACTACATCGAGCGGTGGAGTGAACTATCACCCCAACAAAAATCATTATCGCCCCCATGGGAGCCGGCAAGACACCGAGGGCGGAAAGGGCCTGCTGCACAGACTCACAGACGGGACGGAAGTGACAGACTCAACCAGATACTGAATATTATGGAGGTTGTGAACTCAAAGAAACACCCAAACTGGTCCTTGGGTGGCAGAAGCGTGGCAAGAGTCGACTCTGGGACGCTGAGCGAGTCACCAAGTGTAGTGAGCGTCCCAGCCGCTGCTGCTCGGAGGGCAGTTCCACAGGCTATAAACCAAGATCCACGACGAGATACGCACGTCCCGCTACCCCTGAATTCGAACCCCATCGACAAACAACATCCAGACCAAGAACAGCCATTCCGGGACGAGGTGAACATGATCATCAAACAGTACATCACAGATCAGGCGCCGAGGCGCCTGAATATATCCGACGAGGACCTGGCTGCCTGTCAAAAGGCTGCAAGCTTGACCACACATCCATCTGCTTTGTTGCGCGCCTTTACAGCTGCAGAAGACATCTTGAAGTCTAACTGTTACCCGCGTTTCGTCCGCAACTGCCAACGGAACGCCAACAAGCCCCGTCTTGTATTTGTCCGAGTTGTGGCCTTCCTCATCATAATGATCGGCTTTCTGGTGAACCAGGTGATGGTCCTGTCGAGCCTCTCTCAGTTCTATCGCGTCCTGGGCATAATCCTTTGGTGGCCGTCCTTCACCGCCCTGATAGCAGCAATACAGGGGCTGTGCATCGTTCTACAGCTGAGAAGCATCCGCCAGCTACGTCCATGGGAACAGGAGCAACTCTTCGACGTCGTCGACGCCGACAGCCACGCGCACGAGCTCAATTCGGCGGCCGAGGTCACTACGCACATCAGCTCCGACAATGACAGGCGGAGGTCGAAGCAGCCAGCGCCCGGGATGGCGATCCGGGTCACGAGCCGGCTGTCGTCGAGCCGCAACGACGACCCGCTGCGCAGGCGGAGCATGCAGACATTCGGCCCGGCGAACAAGTACACGAGGAGGGCGTTCATTAAGGCGTACCAGTCCAAGCCGGTGGTCCGCAAGGTCTGGGACGACGCCGTCAAGACGCGGAACAGGAACATCAAGATCCTGCAGGACCGGACGCTCTTCCTCTCGATATGCTGGGGCGGCGCGATATCGTCTGTCCTCACTGTGGTTTCCTTGTTCATCCCTGTGATGAAAGTCTTGTGAAGTCACTAATTTCTACTTTCGGGTTGGTTGTGTCGGATTGGCTGTGACTTGCATGGTGATGGTGCTTATTGTTGGCGTTTCGGCGTGTATCTGCACAGACGAACATACAGTCCCTACCGCAAGTATACCCCCTGATCCCCATCAGGATTGCGTCTGAGGAATATTCGGGGTGGATTATTAGATGATGCAGAGACGGAGGCATAAGTCATGGGAGTAATCGGGATATAGCATTGGCAATTATATACCCACCAGCAGACAGCACCGTGCGCGTGATACGTAGAAATAAGCTAAGCAAGGTGAGATGGAAGTCATCATGGTTTACAAGGGAAAGATAATCTACATACAACATCAGCAAAGCGGGTCCCCCTAATGTCGCCCAACGTGCAGTGACCCAGGATTGGCCAAGACGATGTTGCGTGCCCAGAGTCTCGGGACCAAGGGTCCTCGGCATTGGTTCGGTATGCCCCTGAACCGCAGCGGCATGTTGGACAACGGGAGCCAACTCAGCTAAACCAACCAACCAACCCAACTAACAACACCTCAGCCTTACAACACCTTAAAACTCCACGGTTCAACAGATCCTGGTAATACATGTACCAGATGGGAACTATCCTGCTTGGTTGCTGTTGAAGGTAGTAACCATCGCACATAGACACGCGGAGGATGGACCACACAGACACCCAGCAACAAGCCCCCCTAATATCCAACCGGGACCATGACGGAGACATCGACGACGGTCTCGACGATGCCATCGGACGGGCGTCCTCGCTCCAGCCCGGCGATCCCTCGTCCCCTGGCCTGTTCATGTGGCTGCTGACATTCTCCGCTGGGATAGGCGGGCTCCTATTTGGATGTATGTACGAGAATGAAACCAACCAATGTCGCCCCAACAAGCTGCCCCCCTGCCTCCCTGGCCCCCGACTCTATGAACCCATCGCAGGCTAACAGCAAAGCCACCCCACAGACGACACTGGCGTGATCTCGGCGACCCTCGTCTCGATCGACGACTCCCTCTCCGAGAGGCTCCTGACCTCGCTGGACAAGTCCATCATCACCTCCGCGACAGCCCTCTTCGCCCTCCTCATCTCGCCCGCCTCCTCCGTCCTCGCCGACCGCCTCGGCCGCAAGCGCGTGATCCTCCTCGCGGACATCCTCTTCGTGCTCGGGTCCGCGGTCCAGGCGGGGAGCTCGAGCGTGCCCGCCATGGTGGCCGGGCGCGCCGTCGTCGGCGCCGCGGTCGGCGCCGCCTCGTTCGTCGTGCCGCTGTACCTGGCGGAGCTCTCCCCGGCGGCGTTCCGCGGCCGCGTCGTCACCATGAACATCTTCTTCGTCACGCTGGGCCAGGTCGTCGCGTACATCGTCGGCTGGGTCTTCGCCGAGTTCGGGCCCCGGGGCTCCGGCTGGCGCTGGATGGTCGGCCTCGGCGCCCTCCCCGCGGGCCTGCAGCTCGCCCTCGTGGCGGGCATGCCCGAGACCCCGAGGTGGCTCGTGAAAGCGGGCAGGGCGGACGAGGCGCGGGCCGTGGTCAGGCGCGTCGCGGGGAGCGGGGCCGGGGCCGTTGCGGAGGCGGACGTGGTGCTGAAGGACATCGAGGCCGAGGTGCGTGAGGAGGAGCAGTCGCAGAAGGCCCGCCGGAGGTCCCCCGCCCTCGCCGCGAGGGCACCGTGGCTGGACGGCTGGGATGAGCTGCTCACCGTGAGGAGGAACCGCCGCGCCCTGGCCATCGCCTGCCTGCTGCAGGGCCTGCAGCAGCTGTGCGGATTCGTGAGTCCACTCTGGTCTGGCTCGTGTGATCTTTTGTGGCTGACCGGTGCGCTTTTTCAGAACTCGCTCATGTACTTCTCGGCCACCATCTTCAAGCTCCTGGGGTTCGACAGCCCGACGCTCACCTCGATGGTAGTAGCGGTCACGAACATGGTCTTCACCGTGGTAGCACTGATGGTGATCGACAAGGTCGGCCGGAGGCGAATCTTGCTCTACTCGATCCCCTTCATGGTCCTGGGCCTGCTCCTCTCGGCCTGGGGCTTCTCGATGATGCAGCTGTCGACCTCGGCGTTCGCCGACACCCCGGAGGGCGAGGCGCCTCCCCCACCGGCGCCCGCGCCCAGCCGCGGGGCCGCCGTGGTGGTTCTCACGTCTATAATGCTGTACGTGGCGGCGTACGCCATCGGGCTGGGCAACGTGCCGTGGATGCAGAGCGAGCTGTTCTCGCTAAGCGTGCGGTCGCTGGGCAGCGGGGCGGCGACGGCGACGTGCTGGGCGGCCAACTTCGTGGTCGGCCTGAGCTTCCTGCCCCTCATGGACGCGCTCTCGCCGACGTGGACGTTTGTGCTCTACGCCGGCCTGTGTGTGGCCGGCAACTGGGTCGTGTACCGGGTATATCCAGAGACGAGCGGGCTGAGCCTGGAGGAGGCGGCGGCCCTGCTGGAGAGGGACGACTGGGGCGTTGATGCCTGGTGAACCCCCCTCCCCTGCCTAGAGTTTACAGACACACCACTCTGTGGTGTCTATAGAAATTTATAGAATACTTATAACGCCATGATTCTCCTGTGTTGCTCGACATACTTGTATAGACTGGGCACCTCCAAAGGGGGATACGAGGTTGTTACTACGTCCTGCCTGTTAGACATGTATAGCACAATTTAACCCGCTTTCCATAATGCCTATTGAAGAGTCATTTGCTTGAAGTCACTTTTCCAACATCCCACACATCGTGACCTGCGGATCGAAGATATCTAATACATCCCGATGCAGAGGTGCACTTCAGATCGAAGCCCTCTAGACTCTTTTCTTCGTAGTATAGGACCAGTCACGATGCTCTGTTCAGTACTCCAAGCTTGGAACCTTGTCGCCTGACTCGTCTCAAAGCCTTTGCCAACTGCCGAGATGCTGGCATCGCAATTACCAACGTCCCGTCGTAAATATACGACAAGCTTAATCTTGGGTTGCAGCTGTAGTGGTGATGAAGATTTGCCGGGACTTGCCTGACAATAGCTACTTTACACAACTTGGTCCGGATCTACAAGGTAGAGAGTAAACACTGTTGCGTGGGTCGCTGCTCATGCAGTCACAATTTGTACATCTGTGTTGGAGCGTGTAAGAGTCGTATCTCCTCTCAAATAGACTGCCGGTGTTCGGGCTCCGCGGTGTCGCTCCTCCTGCTTCCTACACCAAGTCACACAGCCGCGGCCGGGTCCCCGTATGAGACCGTCACTCGACATCTGGTGAACGACTCGTCACTGCGCTAATGCGAACCTCCCGAAAGGGACCCAATCCGTCGAGCTGGTCACTCTTGATGACGAGTACCACATCTGACAGCTTTGGTCCCCAACCCCTGGCATGCGCCCCGTCATACCGGAGTTTACTTCCCTCCTGGTCCTTCTAGTAAGGGGCATCTATTGAACGTTAATATGGATTCATAAGCGTTCAAGACTTGGCCCGAGTCCTCCGAATCTCATAGCAGGTGGGACGAACTGCTGGATTGTGATCAAGGATCAAGGGGCTGAGAATAGGTGACTTGCTCCGTACTTATAAATACGAATCACGTCTGCCCTACAGCTTCAATATCAAGAGAAGCTCCGGACGGTGAAGGACTCTTGCCTACCTCTCGTTTCTTGATAACGCTCGTTTGATATGGAAGCAAAATCGGCTGTTTGGAAGGCTCTCTTGGCGGTTCTCGCCGTGCCAGCCTCCACCCAGGCCATAGACTCAAACACGACGCTGCCTTCTGCGGCTCATCTTATCTCCAGGGCCATCGATGCGTTGGGTGGACAGACAGCGGTGGATGCTGTGCAGACGGTTCAATATGTTGGTGAAAAGTACTGGACAACCGGCCCCGTGATTAACTTGACTTAGAAATTACTAACACGGTTGCAGCATATACCGGACCAAGACCTTGATGGAGTCCTACTCTCTCGTGAGAGCGGACCACAACATTGCCAGCACGGGTCGCCTCACGCTCTCGTATTCTTATGAGGACGGATTGGTGAGACAGCGAGCAGATAAATACCACCAGCTGGACTGTAAGGGACTCGCTTTTTCCCCCTACTCTTTCCCCACACTCTCTTCAAAGAACAAGGGACAAGAGGGAGTTTTGTCCCAGAGGTGGCACGAATTCTAAGCACACCCAGCTAACTTTGGGCTCTCATGGCAGCCATTTGGAGATTCGCCAGACCGTTTCTTGAGCCTATGGACTTCTCGATCGTGGTACAGGATGGCCCGGCTGGATTCACCGCCAACGTAAACGGCAGCTACAGCATCTGGGCTCCCACAGCTGGGCCTACAGGTTACTTGGATGGTAAGAGCGGCATCCCAGGGTCTAGAAGAGCTTCAGAACGACTGAAAATAGTGCAGGGATTCTGGCCGCCTACAATATCCACGAGGCCTATCAGATGTCTCCTCGCTTGCTCACACAATTTTCGAGCGACTCGTCCACGTCGAGGTATGAGGTCGTCTCGGGAGGCTTGGAGTACCCTGCTGGTAAGAATATGCTGCAATTTTGATCACCCGCGTCCCTAGCTTTCGTCACCCTGACGTGTTCCAAGTTCACGACCCTGCCATAAACCTCACAGTCATTCTCGACCCGGAAACGTATCTGCCTTACATTGTCCGGTCCAACGAGGACCACGCAATCCTCGGGCCATCGACCAACGACGTCCTTGTGTATAACTATACAGAGGTCGAGGGCGTGCAGTTCCCTCGCCGCTTCAAGCGCGTCTACAACACCGAAAGTATCCTCATGGATTGGCTGGTCGATGAAGTCCTGGTCAACACAGAGTTCGCCCCGGGCTCCTTCGACGGGCCCGGGGACATGCCGGCCTCCAGCAGCCCAGCCGTCGACCCTGACTACGACGTGTCCGAGGTCTACTCTTGGTCTTCCAACTACCTGTGGCTCGGCCCGTACAGCAGCACGGCCGCAAACCTGACAGCAACGCAGCCGGTTGAGGACCTCGCCGGCCTCTGGGTCGTCGATCTCGGGCAGGGATACAACCAGCTGGTTTTGGACCTCGATGACAAGGTCATCGTGTTCGACGCCCCTCCGCACGCAAGCAGGATCATCCTCCAGTGGGCTCGGGAGACGCTCGGCAAGCCCGTCACCCACGTGTGGCCGTCTCACCACCACCACGATCACGCAGCAGGCCTGAAGGATTTCGTAGACGCAGGTGCAACCGTCATCACCCTGGACGAGGCCCAAGGGTACTACAAGACTGCTGCCGGGGCGCCCTTTGAGCTTTATACGTGAGTGCAACCTGGTCGCGGTCGAGTGGGGGAGGGGGTGCCTGTTGCAGGGCGCCCCATCCCCATGGTCAGGTCTTTGAAAGAGGGGAAGGAAGAAGGGGAAAAGGTTGAACAAGAATGAAAGGAAGAAAGATTGCCACTAACCATGCTGTGGGAAACAAAACAGCACCGGCCAACCACTTGTCGTCGGCGACTCCTCCATGGAGGTCACCTTCGTCCACGTCGAGGACGCCGTCCACGCCTACGACCAGACGTACGCGGTCGTCCGCCCCGCCGGCGGGTCGCTCACCGCCGACAGCTCCTTGGTGGTGTACGAGGCGGACTACTGGAACCCGCCCGACTTGCTGTTCGACCAGCTCCAGGCCAATGAGTTCCTCACCAAGCTCGTGATGGACAAGGTCGCCAGGAGCGCCCAGTGAGTTTCCGCCTTGAAGTGTCCCTGTCCCGATCCCTTGCCCATCAACTTGGATTTGATGTATTCCGTAACAGGAGATGGACCTGGTGGCGTCAAAGCTGATTATTTGTGCTCTGAACAGAGTTATTCCGGCACATGGAGTGCAGGCACCTCTCCAGGAGCTGATCGATGCCATGGGCTTCGCGTATCCTGCCTACGGCCCCTTGGACTTCTTGTCCACGGCGTGAGACCCGCTCCATCGGCGCTTGCTTTTGTTGTATACTTTTGCAAGACTGGCCGTGTGAATGGCTTAGTCTGTTCTTGTGGTTGAGCATCTGTTAGCTATGGGCGATTGGAGGTTGGGCCCGTTTTGAGGGTGGATGCCGTTGTGGAGTTGATGGGTTGGTGCCCAAGTCGTCGTCTTTGAAATTGGATGAACGCTGGTGTGCCATGCTTGTGGTGGTAGTTTTGACGTACATATATATTTATTATAGTGTCCATTTCGAGATACATGAGTTTCGATGTGTATGGGCCCAGTGGACCTCTAACAAAATCATTGAAAAAAGCAAAAACCTTGAGGGGTACCTGGGCATGCAGTACGTGTGTGGTGTATACCAGAGCAGCGGCTGCTTTTGGACTCGAAGATTTAACCTTCGAAAACCCCTGCGTGAGTGTACTTTTCGTTTACGAACAGCCCACTTGGCCCGGTGGGGGCGGTTCCTCAAGACGGGCGTCGCATTGCCGCGCATGCGGATAGAAGTGGGAATGGAGCCACTACACTAGGCCTCGCATCCGCTGTGAAAGAGAGAAAAAAAAAAAGGAATACCCACCGGCGGCAGGGATGGATCAACAGAAAGGAGAAGATGGATACTCGGGCGGCGGATTTGGACGGTAAGCGACGGCTATGGGCGTTAACACCGCGTCCGACTTTCTTCCCCTGGGTCGGATGGTGGTGCCTGCTGCCATCCTGGCTTGCGTAGTACATAGTATGTAACAAGAACGAGAGGCAGGCAAGGAAACCGGGGTTTGAAATCCTGTTGGGGGCTTTATTTTTAAGCAACGGACAGGCGTCGGCGGAGTGACCGAGTCGGAGTTGGCATCGTGGTCATGTCTTTGGCTTTTTTGGTGCCGTGGCAGACATGTTTAATCATCGTCACAGGCCGAGGCTCGAAAAAGGCTCCGGTCTACTATGTACGGACGCGAACGGTGCAGATCCTGTCAAACGCGAGGGCCGAGGTGTGTTGCCGGGTCGGGACTCGGGAGCCTATCCTGGAGCCCGGCCCCGGGCGCGACGAAGGCTATCTCTCGTCTATCTCGAGGCTGGGAGATCATGTACACGTGTATATGGCGTGCCGACAAATAGAGTTTTATGTGAGCGTTTGATGATGTCGCATGGCGAAGGACTTTGACACAGTCTTGTTTGAGATAGACACAGTATCTTGCTCGAGCTGTCCGTGTGTGCTGTAGACTACGCGTATGCGTTGCGTATCACCGGCCGGGAGAGAAGTCATCGTCTGCGACAGTACAGTCAGTGTGTGCAGATCCACCCAGCCTGTCGAGCGACAAGACCTTGGAATACTGAAGAAGAGTAATATAAGCTGCCTGACCGGCTCGCGTGGGGCTTTGGGACCTGCACCCACCC